>JAOCPS010000012.1:3191585-3206873 GCA_025505425.1 Graphium colonna
GTGGGCACTAGACCATCCTGGGTGGGCAATGGATTTTCCTGGTTGGGCACTAACTCATCCTGGGGTGGGTACTAGACTATCAACAAACATTTTAATGGTTATTGCTGCACTTATTAGTAAGTTGCTATTGCCCTACGATTAGTCAGCTTAAAATAAAAAAGAAGTACCTAGTTGTTATTTTGAATTTTGTCTCATGTGATACGCAACTTCATTATTTTCAGTTTCATATCAGATATCTAAGGGCGGCGATCATCTTATTCGTTTGTAATTAAAATTAGGAACCTTGAACTTGCTCGCAATCTTCATCTGTACCTTAAAATTAAATTTCTACTCTACTTTTATATATATCAGACAAATAAAATATCCTGACATTTAATCTACTCCTGGTTTCGTTGGCTAAGTAAACGGTACGATTTACGATTTTTTTTGTTATCACCTACAGTTTTATTTTAAATGTTGCTATGTTGGTATTAAAAGGGTGAACATTCTATACTTGTATAATCTTTAGTAAATTGCATTCGGAGTATTCTTTAATTATCTTTGAAATACCGTGATATCTTATTTATTGATTTACATTTGCCGTTTCCTTTTCATTGCGTTTTAAAATGCTGTATTATTAAATTATTATATATGGCACTGCATAACATGTAAGAACCTAAAGCATTTTTTTGTAATGACATAAGAGGTTAAGTATTGCTGTAGCATAACTCAATGAGCTACCTGGCGGGCAACAATAAGATATGAAACAGCTTACATGCCTTTGTTTTCCGTGTTCCCCGAACGCGACCTAACAATTGTGGTCAATCGTTTGAAATGTGCACACACCGAAGAATCGAAACAATTTGCTATCGTCTGACTTCCGTCGCATTATGACGATGGAATAGGTATAAACCACGGGACAGGGTAAAGGCTGTGGCCCGATGCAATTTTTTTTTTTTTTTATGGAAAGGAAGACAAACGAGCAGACGGTTCACCTGATATCAAGTGATCCCGTCGCCCATGGACATTCGCTACATCAGGAGAGTTGGAAGTGCGTTGTCAATCTGAGAAATTAGATAGAATGTTAATGTGTTCATTCGATAGGAGTGGGAAAATAAAAAGGGTAGACAAGACCATCCGGCAACCCCAAAAGTCATGCAAACTTTAGTTTATGCCGACTTTATAGAGGGAAATTCATTATAAGTTACCAAAAATGAAATATTATGTAGGAATTCAACACGATAACAATTTGGATGTGAACATAACAAAGCTTTTAAAAAAAACAACTTTACGAGTCAAATATCAAATATGACGTCCAGATACTGTTATATAAACGACAAAAAAAACAAATCAGACTGGTCCAATAATTGCAATAAATAAGGACCAATGAGAGCATCCTGATTCTCCCGCTGTTAATAGGCGTATTCAATTGAAGAGGGTCAATATAAAGGACATTAATTGTCATCGGCATCGCGCGATATGTTTCTATGTAGACTCGATACACACCCGTTCAACATTCGGATCACTAAAGCCACGCTCGCATTCCTTTTTCAATTATTCCACCTCGGATTACTCATAGAGATGATCAAAGCAGTTCTGTTTACCACTGAAACTGGCTTTTAAACTATGAGTATTATTTTAAGAAAAGCTAAATATGTTATCGATTATTATTTTAATAATTTTCATAATAATATTTAACATTATTTTGTCATTCTGTATGTATTTTTTTAAATTATGTGAGTGATTTTCCGAAAAGTATTAATCATTTCCGAACGCATACAGATAATACGAATCAAATCGTAAATATTCTTGGGATTACATAAAATGAATCACGCAATGATTGTTTTTAAGTAGTTACCATTTTATATTAAGACAATCATAAAGAACTAAAAAAAATTAAGCCGTCGCCTCATGTGACGGCTTGCAGATGTAAAATGATTTTGTACAAGAAATAGGCATTAATGTACAGATTAAGGCAGGAAATAAATATGGCATAATAAAAAAATACAATGTTTACATTGCATATCACTACAAAAAATTCTGCCTAAAATCAATGTATGATATATACAAATGCACTAAAATTGAATAAACAACGCGTAGTACACACGTTCCATCATAGTAGCGTGGCGATGCATCGCCATGACCGTGTCGCCTCGCCATCAATTAGGTTTACTCTAGCCTATAGATGTTTCACATCGAAAAGTTTACGTTCTGTGGATTTTGTCCTAGATTAAGAACTTGAAATTGGAATGTTTTAGAAGATTATCCACGTAATTAATTGGGTATTCCACTTTTTTCCATTGCCTGAAAAAGCTAGTCTTATTTCCTTACATACTAGACCTTACACGTCCTTGCAATGCGCATGCACTGTCTCAACCAGACCGCCTTGAAGCGAAACTAGTTTCACTTTTATTTTTAGGCTCTACTCGGCGACAGAGACGAACGTGATATTTATAATTCACCCTGGGAATTCACAAAACGTAATCATATTTACATATTGATATTTTAGGATCGTAAACAAAATGTTTCCTTCCTAGATAATAATGAGTACAGCGACTATGTTGTTTGCCAAAGTGTCAATTGCTAAATATATAAGTATTAATGGCACATATATAGAAATTGAATCTGCGACTTTATTGATGTGCCGATAAACATCTTAAATCCTGGCTGATGATGTTTATTGTTATCTTTAAATAATTTAAAAAAATATATCCAGCACATAGTATACTCCTAATTTTTAATAGTTTTCATATCCAAAGACAAACTTATAATATTACTTATGTGTGTTTAAATAACCTGCTCCAAGAACACAACGTATTGAATAATCATACACATCTTTGATTCCGCTGTGTCGGAGTTGCGAGAATCTGTAAAAATACCTCTCTCGCTCAGTACAAGTCACCGCGTAAAGTACACGTCACCCGCTGACGCCACATCGAACGATGTTTTCATCGTCACACAATTATTAAACTCGCGCGATCCGAATCGTTTGCTTACGAAGTAAACATGCCTTTTTAGATAGGAATATACCCACAACGCGCGTATCTAATTGATTAGCAATATGTGGAATACTTATTAGTCAATATTTTTTTATCAGTAAGATTTAATGCACTATTTACGTTCACTATATCGCTTATAACGTGAATGCCGATATAGTACAATGATAAGCAAGCAGTGCAATGACTAAGTGAATATTTATAGTAATTATTATACTTATCGGCCAGCTTTAGACGACTGGTAGACGATGTTTTATATTTATAAATTTGTACTACATTCATAATACGTTCATTATATAGCCAAATCTAATTTTAACGCCTAGTGCGCCTATTATATAATTAACTCTACCAATTTGCTTCAAACATTCCATTATTTTATTGCCCATTTCTTGTTACGAACACTTAAGAATTGTTCTTTCGGTAATGAGTGACAAAATATTTGGAAGTTACAAAATGTAATAATTCCCCCACATTACTGCTAACCAATCGGGTGCATTTTTGTGGGTAAGGTGACGTGACGTCACATCACGCCACCTTTCGTGGCGCGCGATCCGGCTTGCCGCTCGTGGCGTCGGGTAGGCGTGACCTCGGTTAAGCCCGCCATACACATTCGGTTCAATTTTGACTATGATTTCCAAAGACGAGAGACCGAATACAAAATTTTTCATATGCTCTTTTAATTAATAATTTATATTACTTATTTAAATTTAATGCTACAATAAAATTTTTATGTGGATATAATCGGCTACAATTTACATAACTTTTAAAAATAAACTATTAAAATAAAGGTTTATTTCGTATTTCAGATTAAGTTTTTGAACAATTTATATTAAATAATATAAATAATGTAAAACTTTGTTTTTTATTTATTTTATATTATAATATTCAAACGTAAAGAATATAGCACACAAACGATTTGTTTTCCAAAGTGGAGATAACATATAGTTAAACAAGTTTGTCCTATAGAAAAGAAACGAACGTAAGAAACTTAGTCGAACATTTGTTCTCAAGTATTCGAAAATTGTATACGGAAATACGGACCAGAATCGGTATACTCGTATGTGTGGAGTGCCGTATCGCGCACGGTTAAATTGACAGACTAGGTATGGCCGGTGCCGGTCGGAGAGAGATGGGGACGTCATTGGCGAATAGTGTACGATGTCGGCATGCGGCTGCGGCCCATCATTTAGTTTCGCTTCGTGGCCGAGAATAGACGTGTATAGTCACTTAGTTTGTGAAATCGAGTGATCGTCTATTAACCCTTATATTTGTAAATAATAAACAAAAACAAGGACACTGTATAAAAGTTGTTTTCTAATAAAATCTACAGATGCAATTAAACCTGACGTGGAGGTGCATAAATCGAGTAATGTTTCAAAAGAACCTATAGTTATTCAAGAAAAACCTGTAAACAGTGAGTACTCGAAATCCCTTTTTCGTTTTTTTACGTGTACCTGTTTCCAATCATCTTTCATCATACTTTGGAAACTGTTCAGTGTTGCGGTGATCGGTCGAATGGATTTTTATTTGGATTAAATATATTTATTGTCAAATTTAAATATATTATTGAATAAAAAATTTCACTTTTTGGAAATATTTTAATGTCACCTCAACTTTGAACGTGTTTGTTTCAAAGTTGGTCATCGGCGGTGTCGGTACTTGGACATTTCATTTATTAATACCTGTAACTCGACCATTATTCTTTAAAAAATGGGTGATAGAAATAATATAACCGCATTTTCCACTCTACTAACGATATGGTTTTTGTGAATGTGCATCCAATATCTGTGTGTCTTCAATTTGGGAAACTAATTGATTTGCAGGGCATGCCAAGTTCCTACTTTACAAACTGATGACTTACGCTGTTGAAAGAGGAGGATTTAAGAGCGCGTCCAACACCTATGGTGAATTTACAAAGGGAAGGGCTAGGCCTTCTCTTGAAATTGGGACGTGCTATCGGAAAGTTCATAGACTCTACGGAAGAACCGGAAGCGCAGGAATCTACACCCACGCTTCCACCAAACACTGAACCAATGAAGGCGTATTGGGAAAGTGATAAAAAGGAATTTGACAATAATAACCAACCTTTCATAGACCTATTCTTGAAAGGGGCTGCACTGGATAGGATACCAGATGCAACCGAAGAACCATTCAAAGAGTCTCATTACAATTTGGAAAGACTGAGGCAACTTCTGCCAGATGTTATAACACATAGTATTAAGGGTAAAGTATATAAAATTATAATTAAAATAAAAGAAGACGCACAGATTCATTGTGAATTGGGTGCATGCGTTTGTACAAATAACACAACCTAACCGTTTCATAAATTTCTTGACTAATCCAAGTAACATTATATCTGTGAAAAGCCAATATTACAAAAGTATTATATTTAAAGCAAAGCCTAGGCATATGTATTTAAATAGCCTTGTCATTAGGATAACGATCGTCACGCTTTGTGCTGGTATTCAATTCATACTATTGTTGCAATCTCCCTGAATATCTGTTTTGTCATTTTACGAATTCTCCATTCTGTGGATACGCAAAAAGAGCGCCATTTTTTCACTGCGTATATTTGTAAGCGACTAAACAGCAGTTTGAAAGAGCTTCTAGCATTAAATTCAAATATAATTAAAATAAAGTTTATTTGTATTATATTTAACGGTTTGAATTAATGAACAATTGTTTTAGTAATAAATTGTAATTATGTATATAGTTTAGCATATTAAGCATAAATATTATAGATATTTGCGTCATTGCCTCTGTACTCTATAACCTCGAATAAAAACAAAACTGAAATAATACATTGAAAATTATTACACCTCTCTCTCTAACAATTCTTTCTGTCTGTGCTAACATTCATTACGGGTGGTAGTGATATTAATGTTCTTTATTTATTTATAAGAAAATATTTAATAATTTTGAAACAGAGACACTAAACTTTTTAATGGCAAATGTTTTTAAATGTATACAATTATGAAACGAATATTGCAATATCATGCTGAAATAATACTTTTAGCTCTAGCAGGTGTAGTAGTCAAGACGTAATTGACGGACTATATTAATTCTAATAATGTTTAATGGTATTTTTGAATAATTAACTTGACCTTATTTGATCTTAGGTTAAAGTTTATTATTATTTTTTTGCATTTTTAACGTAATTCGTTGCGTATAAAATATTTATCAGAAAACAAAGTGTCTCGTATGTTAAAATGTTATTGGATATCTCTAATAGAGATCAGTCAACATTATGGCGAAGGAGTCTTCAATATATGTTTTTATTACCAACAGCCGTACCAGAAACCCCTAAGGCCGGCACCGGAATCTCTACAAGTGGTCGGGACGCGGGCGTGGTAGCCGGCATAGTGATTGCCGTCATCGCCATAGTGGTCTTATGCGCCGGATTGGTAAGAAATTTTATAAAACTTGCTAAATTAAATAGTATAAGTTTAAATCAAATTCCAAGTGTTTAGTTTCCGAACGAATATTCGTTACACACGTCAATTCAGGAAAATTATGGTGGAACCATTGCGTGTTCATTCCACATGACGCGCATAACTAATACAATAAAACTTTGCTAAGCCTTAAATCCAACATTATTTTGGGTAAATGTCAAGAACTCGGACATGACGAATTTTGCCTTTAAAAAATTTTAACCCCCAGAATAATAATTGATCAGATACGTCCGAGGCCAAATTTAGGGGTCGGTATTACTTTTCGAGAAAAAAAATAATTAAGTAGATAATTTGTATAGGGAGTCAATTATAGATGACGCGATTGTATTATTCTTAAATATTTTTTATTACAATTCTCAATCAATTAAAAATATTTACGAATAATTATAACACAATTGTGTCGTCGACAATGAGACTCCCCATGCAAATTGTTAGCTTAATTTTTTTTTCTCGAAAAGTAATACCGACTACCAATTTTTGCTTATAAATTAATATTCTCTATTGTTTAAAATTTTTCAAAGGCAAAATTCGTCAAGTCCGTGTTCTTAAGAATTAACTTATTTTGTTTTAATACGCGGGCTTAAATGCTCACAAAAATAGTACTATAATATACAATGCAGAAAGATTTTTTTATGTTGTTTGTTGTTTTTTTTTTGTTTGCAAATGCAATATTTGTAAGGAAGTAAACAACACAAGGTCACTTCCTATATGCAATCATCGATACTGTCAGAAATTTTATTATTTCCATAAAGATAATACATATATTATCTTGCCGATCAATGTCTACTAAGCCGTACTGTAAGCTATATGTACGCTATTATATTTCAAATGAAACAATCATATATGGAACTTGTAAAAGTTAAACATTAGTTTAATTAAACAAGCTATTGATGAATTCGCATTGAATCTACTGTGTATCGCGATCACTGAAAATATTCATACCACGTCGCGAGTTGCGTATACTTTCGTTTTAGCCTTGCTTACAACCAGGGTGACTGCATTTCTGGCTTGCGTTCTATTTACTGTTGAAAAAATATATCGCGCAAGATAGTACTGTTTCAATGAGTGATATTTTATCAGAGTTTTAATATAAGATATACTTAATTCTTTTATTCCGCTATACTTTTTCACGGAATAAATACATTTGTTATTTATGTCATAATTCTTAAAATAATTTACACTTCACATTGGGTTATACAGTATAATATTATACAGAGTGGACCGCCTTCAATAATTTAAGATTTTATATATGGTGATCATAGAAATATTATTAAAAATAAATATTGATACCAATAAGTAAACATAAGTAAAAAAGTAATTACGTTATTCATGATCGTCCGAGAGGACACGCCGTGGCCTGAATGAGATTGAATGCGGAGGGGCGAGTCGACGGCCTCGCGCGTACGAGCTGATCATAATCACACTTCATTAATTTATTGTAAAATTTGTGCTTAAATTGTGAATTTTATTACATAAATATGATGACAATCGAGTACCAAGTGTTCCGTTTTAATATCGTACGTGACTCGCCAATCGGCACTGTATGTATAACATAAAATTTCATATTATCCGTCTAGCCAGGTTATCAACAACCTGTGGTTAGTGTAGTGTTCAGTTTTTCCATCCTTGTTTTTGATTTGTAGAAAAAAAATGGGGAGCAAAGTAAAATAAAGTTTTTTATTTACAATAATTTGGACGAAGTATTCTTTTTTTATGGAAAGGTAGACAAACGAGCAGACGGTTCTCCTGATGGTAAGTGATCCCGTCGCCCATGAACACACGCAACATCCGAAAAGTTGCGAGTGCGTTGTCAACCTGGGAAATCGGATACAATTGGTTTATTGGATAGGATGGGTCGGGATTAAGGATTTGGAGAGGATAGGAGTGGGAAAAGAAAAGGGTAGGACATGGCCATCCGGCATCCCCGAAAGTCATGCATACTTTATTTTATGCCGACTTTACAAAAAATTATTTCGGGCCTTAATGTTTTAACATTGGAAAACCTCACATTATACATGACCACTTGCCTAACATCACGACGTATACAAGTTTCTATGGCTGTTTGTAATATTCTAACACTTTTGAATCGCATATTTATTGGTTTAAAAATGTTTTTTAATTCGTTGGCAGAAATAATTTATTCTGTAATCGTCGTAACTTTGTCAAATATCTGTTTGATACATCTCAAGTATAGATAGTGTATCTAAGGAACTCATTGATCAATTGACTCGAAAAACCCTAAATGGGCCATTAATTGACATCAATTTTCGCGATTCGTCATAGCCTTAATGAATACAACGATTGGAGCGATACGATAACATTTTTATGAAATCTCTTTCTGGACTGAGACCTCGACCTACGATTAGAGGTCAATAAAAAAGTTGTCAAATCGTTCGTAATTTAAGTAAACATAGGAATTCCCTGTATTATCACGTCAGATTTGCGGAAACGTGTTTCTTATCTCTACTTTCTTATATATTTTACACTTGTATTATTGTTTCTAAAATAACATGATAACGCTTCAGGTTTCGTAATGCTTATATAGAGTGACTAATAATATTTTTATACGTAAAATGTATGTTTCTTGAATTATAAATTATCAGTTAAGTAATTGTAAAAGTATGAGTTTACGTGTATTGTGGAATAATGTGTAAATACAAGTGAATATAGAATTAATTCAAAAATCCTTATCGACTGTTAACTTTTCTTTAGTCGGACGCTAAAATTTAAATGACTCTTTATCTGCATTTGCATGTATTTAGGTCTACTGCTATTTTATTTACGAATTTCATTTATTGATTATTACAAGAATTTATTTATATCGATGCAGTTTTCTCGCGAATTAGTAAGATGGCATGGTAACTCTTAAATCACCAGCTATTATATGCTATTTAACTAAGAATGTGCACGACTTTGACCTCGAGTAGTCAAAGATCAGTCAAAAAATACTGTATTTTTCGATTTGACAGCTATGACTGCAATATAGCGAGGGGTCATGCATTCTTTGTTGACCGGCACTATATAGATAAATAACTCAATTTTGTTTCTGTGATTTACGCGAATATTAGACATTTTTAAATTAAACAATTTTACAGATTTTATCTCGGTTTATTTTAAATTTCATCACTCGAGGTTTCGAACCCTTTACAGCGTCCATGGTCACGGGTAGGACTGAGATGTTTTGATGTCCTGGTGTCACTTCTCAATCCTGGATACCGTCAGGTTCGAAACGTCGCGTGACAAGATTTTAAATCAGCCGCGATAAAGTCCGTAAAATCGTTTAATTAAAAAGTGTCAATAACTGTAATCAGGCTAAAAGAGGTTCTAACTTCGACTTATAAAAATAATATATCTGTTTGGTTTAAGAATATATCGAGTTTAAGGAAACTGTAACGTGATACTCTACTCTGCTCCGATCTATTATTACTGCAGGTTACTTAGGTTACTTATACTTATAATTTATACTTACAGGTCGCCTATGTTATTTACCGCCACTTCTTGCACCGCAACGTCACATCGATGAACTTCGACAACCCTGTGTACAGGAAAACCACGGAGAACCAGTTCGCCTTAGAACAAAATGGTTACGCGCCAGGAAGCAAGCTGTATCCAAGCACCGTGGGCGAAGAGGTAAGGGCCTTAACAGCAATGGAGTGCACCCTGAACATACAGAACAGCTTAAGATAAACCAACATACCGTTCACAGCTCTTTGTCAAAACCAACCCAAACCGCGATTTGTTTCACTGTATTTTTTTACAAGTTTTAAACCTCATATCGGTCTACAGCTTACCGCACTCTGTTATGTAACGGACGAATAGCATCAAATTTCTTAATCAAAGTCTTACTATCGTTTAAGACTGAACTTTAAAATTTAACGAACTTGGTAATATACTAAATGCCGTGAGTGTGGTTGCTGTACCCTCGGATGTAATGAAAATAGTACGATAGACCTACCCTCTTATTGTAAATAGCAAATCGAAACTACAGTAACAGTACATTTATAAGGTCTGCCTAAGACGTTTTAAATTCGATGTATTTAGAGTTATATTTATTAGGATGGATCGTTTTAAGGGATTTATAGAGTGTATTTTCGTTTAGTGTTTAAGTGGAAGCATGGCGGAACGGATGTGCCAACATTTTTACCGTATCAGTATTAAATAAGTAGTTGCCAAAAGTTATTGTATTTAAAAATCTAGTCTAACGCTGTAAATATCACTTTAAGATAGCCGTTAATTTCGTCAATTGCGATGTCACGTGCATTTCGGAATTTTTTTATTGCGTTTGTAATTTTATTCTTTCACGCAACTCGATACGAGAGTGATTTTTGGTAAGTTTTATCATCGAAGTCGAACATTAGTTATAATAGTACAATTGAAGCAATAATTAAATAAATTTCATTTTAACTGGTAATTATCATTAAGAAGAGAAGCATCCAGAAGTTGACTTGTAATGATGAAAAGTATTATGCATATTAGATAAATTCAAGTCTAATATTTAACGCTGATTCATTGTAACGTAGACTCATGCAATGCCTAAGAAATATTCAATGGATATTGCCCTATGACCTCTAACCACTAATTATGTAATTATGTAGTAAAAACATTGCGCTTTGTTACAATCTATTTTTGCTATTATATATATCTAATAATGTTTTTGTCTATTTCAGGCACAAGAACCTCTCAACACACCCGGCACAAATGACTATGTATAGTGCTAGGGCCGGCGCAAAATATGTAATAATGTCATTAAATGTGAAAAGAAAAAGAAGGACTCGATTGTGATACGCGAAAGCAGTGTTTTTAACCAGTGAACGAGACATAGCCAATGTTTTAGTGAATTTGTAAAATTGTCAGCTTTTTACGAAGAAAAACCGCAGTGATTGTTCGGTCATACATAAGGATCTCAAAATTCGCACATTGTTCCGGGCGGAAACATTGTTTTGTTCTACTGCAAACATGCAAATAAAGAGATCTTGCTTTCGCATCGCATATATTAATGTAGTCGTGATATTCTCATTTTATTTAGACTGTGAATAGCATAGAACAATCGAACTGCACAAAAAACGCAGGTGTCGTTATACTTATTTACATGAAATATACACTTTTTTTTTGTATTAATTTTTAACATAAGAATACTACAACTGTTATTTACAAAAGCTGTATCGAATCAAAATCAATTTGAATATATTAAATATTTTATTGAAATGCATTGTAGATAAATGTACTTATTAGCTAAATTAACTATGAGTACGCAGTAATTGTATAATCGAATATATTTTAAACGTTAGGTGTCGAGAAATTTATAATTTATTTTCCTATTTATTTCATTGCACACTCATTATTTATGCTCTGTCATTTGAAATGATCAAAATGTAAATCATTAAAAATCGCTTATTGTATGTCATGTTAGAGGAGTAGATTTTGCAAACTTTATCTGTGCCAAATTTCGTCGTACTTCCGCCAAGAAATCGGGTGTCTTTTTAAAATGTTCTTCTTGTAGAGATTTGTGGTAGACTAAGTGAAGGAGATATATGCGCAATTGTATTTATTTCAATATACTTTATGGAGAGTGTTATTTATTATACATGAATACAGTTTTTTCAATGTTTATATATTTTATGTGATGGTTGTGTTTTGCTATCCAATATATTTACTACGTATTCTATTAGTAGTTGCTTTCAATTGGAATGTGATTTAATCGAGCAAAATCCTGCCAAATCCTCTAAATCTACCTTAATTATAGATCTATTTGGTAAAGTAATACAATTACATTTAATACTTGGATGCACATTTCATACGATATACCTAGCTCAATAAGTGTGGTCACTAAACTATTGTGTAAATATTGTCAGTAAAATTATATGTAAAAGTGTTATATGGTTTTTTATTCCTTTCCGCTCATTATACATGAATTTGCTGACTGTTTGTCTTTTTAATTCGATTAAAAATGTTATGGGGGTCATGTAAAAATACTGCAATATAGTCCGAATTACGCTCATGATTTATTTGCTAACTAAAGAAATATTCAGATTTTTTTGAAAATCCTTTCTGGTTCTACACTTTCTGCAAATCTGATAACTCAAGTACACAATCTTGGTTTATTATATAGTTCTTAGCTTATATTTATAAACATCTTGTTCAAACTTTCCATCATTTATAAAATATCTTAGTGGATGAATATAATAGTTTTTGAAAATATTATTTAATTAATTACATTTTAATATACCACTTAATATTCTGATTCTATTATGTTTAATCATATTTATATTGGTTGAAATTATAAAGTCAAAAATAAAATTTTGCCTT
This sequence comes from Graphium colonna, assembly GCA_025505425.1. Lineage (NCBI taxonomy): Eukaryota > Metazoa > Arthropoda > Insecta > Lepidoptera > Papilionidae > Graphium > Graphium colonna. Next base: position 3,204,319 of record JAOCPS010000012.1, read on the forward strand.
GTTGAGCTAAGTAAGAATTGACATTTTTTTTATCTACAATTATAATTTATATTGTGATAGATAAGTACTAGGGATAATGAAGTATGTATCTTGAAAAAGTAATTATTATGTACTTACCTGTAAATAAGCAGCCCATACTAGTTTTTCAAAAGCAAATTCATATCAGCAATAATATATAGCTATGGGAGGTTCAATCAAGGTTGGGAATGCTAAGGGACTTTATAGATTATACTATATAATTTATTAGCTGTTGCTTGCAATTAAAATTTTTGAGATAAGCTAAAAATTTTAATGATTATTTTGACATTATAAGCACTGAAAGGAAGTTTTGAATACATTCAAATCAGAAAAAAGTTCATACTAGTTCTAAGGTTAACTCTTGTCTTGCAAATGTAAAACGGGTAGTTTAGCAACAATTAATGGGAGTTTAAAATGAGGTACATTGAAACTTTTCGATCATTAATATTACCTGAATATCAGTTTTTATACAGAGCAACTAGCATCTGACCTCCACAACCCAGAAGGATGCACCATATTTGAAAGATGGATTAGATATCAGGATATTTAAAGGCTCCTATAAAAGTGTTCTTGACAAACGGGATCGACTTTTTACATGCCCATCTGACGCATGGTAATCTTTACAGACAATCGGGTGATCAGCCCGTAATGCCATGATCCAACCAAGAAGCAACAACACAAGTCATTGTCTTCTGCGGGGTTCGAATCCACGACCTCCAGTGTACAGAGCAAGCGCCTGTTCCACTTGACTACGGATATGGTTTTAGGCAAATATGGAATAAAATCAGAAACATCACCCATCATAGTCAAAATAGAAAAATTGTCTTTTAAAATAAATTATCTATATTCCATTGTTTTTGCATCCATCTATTTGTACTTCAATGATTAATCCAAATAATATGATATCAAAATATTTTTTAAAGTAAAAATTCTTTTACCACTATAATTAAAACAACCTCATGAAATAATCACTATTAAACATTGTTTTCATAGGATTTTACAACCATTTTCTAAAAATATTTGATGAAATGAGTGATATGTCTTCTTAACAATTTTAACAAAATTTGAACATCAAAGGTTAAATTTTATAAAAAATTTGTATGAACAACAAAATAAAAATCATTAGTTTTCTCAATAGCCAAGCTTTTATAAATACTCTTTGTTAGAAGAGTTTTAGCTTCAGGCTCAACTTTAAATTTATTATTTGCAACAAATCTTGCGTCATGGTATTTAAATTTTTAAAATTACCAATATTTTAAAACGACATTTCCCACGGCAAGTAAATGCGTTTTTACAACAACCTAAACTGGAACAATCTTCGACCTTTTTAATATTTTACAAAAGCCTTACCTTATATTTTGTTTTTCATTAACGTACAAGATTTCTTTTTAAATTTAATAATTTATAACTCTCAAGAATTGTCGTTACAGTTATATCAAAGTTTACATAAACAGAATTTTTCCGGTATCATATTATGATGAAATTTTCTGAATATTATTTTAAAAATATATTTTACACTTGCACCCAAGCCCAATATTTAAACACTCGCGCCAACACATGAAAAGAAAATATTCATTATACTTGTGGTGTTGCCAACATACTGAGTACTGATACTATTTTATTTTATGAATGACGTGACATTTTTTCAGATAAGAATTAGTAAGTAAAATAATGTTTGAAGTTCACTGGTTTTCCTTGAAACTGATTGATTTGGTTAAGCCTGCCCGCACACGCATGGAATCCGCGTCGATTTGCCGTATCAGGAATTCAGATTAGAAACTCCGTGACACTGGCGCACACGCACGGTTTTTTGTATTCGGAATTTATGTGATCAGCGTACTGGTACACTCTGAGACGCTTTTGCGAAACGACGTTAGTACGAAGGACGACGAATTGAACATTATTGCATTTTACTGACATTAAACATGAAAAGGAGGAATCTTTGTTCAAAGGTACACCGACTAAATGAATAACGATTACCCAAGAGATAATTCTATCTTAAAAGAACAAAGAGATTTTTTAAAATATGGTATAGAAGAGAAAATAAAAAATCATAATACATTTTTTTTATTAGGTTCACAAACTGAATATTATATGTTATACAAAAAAGAAACACTTACTAGATATTCATGTAAATTCTAAAATAGTGAACACGGCCTGCATATTAATTTTTCTTTTCTCTTTAAGATAAAGTTAAACAAAAACTGACAGACATAAAAACGTTATTACAAACTGGAAAATACAAACTTCGGAGTTATAATAACTGTGTTTTACATATCTACGACGAATACTTTCAATATTTCAACAAAATTAAACATGATTAAGCTAATTATACAAATAAAAAAAAATTAAATATCTTAAGAAAAAAATAAATAAAAAACAAACAAAAAATTGAGAAAGATTATTACAATTTAAAATAATAAATCATCGTATATTTATCTTAGCTGCGGCTAAAGAACCATGCTTTTGCTGCACTTTTACGGCCACGCTCGTCCGGGGAAGTACCACCGCCCTTTGTAAAGTCGGCATAAAATAAA
>JAOCPS010000012.1:3221923-3233075 GCA_025505425.1 Graphium colonna
TGGGCGACGGGATCACTTACCATCAGGTGAACCGTCAGCTCGTTTGTCTTCCTTTCCATAAAAAAAAAAAAAAATGAGAATCCTAACATAGAAAGTAGACATAGTAGTTTTCGCTTTAAGTTTTTAACACTGTGTTTATCACATTACATCTCATCCGCCTTGGTGTGCTTCCCAAAATATTGATTGCCTCAAGGGGCTATCATTTCTGCGCCATCTCGTGCGTGAGCTCAATACGTGGAATCCACACTAAGATATCCGGTAAAGCATAGTTTGTTGACTTCATTTTACTGACAACTTGCGTGTTTACAGAAATGTGCCTTAAAGTACATCTGCAGAACAGAAATATTTCATAAATGTTTCGAAAAATATTTATAAGCCGGCTAAGTTAAGATATGTTGGTAAAAATGGAACGCCTGTTAAGTTTTGGCAGCTTTGAACATTTCATTAATATTTTTGCAGATAGCAATGTACATTAAACGTTTTTGTAAGTTAGATTTGCGGCGACCCTGGCGTGTCAGCTCGCAAAACTATTAATTAAGAGCCTCCGGTCATCATCTGACAGGAAGACAGCTGTCTGCCCCAACGAATTCCACGGCCCTTTCATACTGTTGATGACACGACACCAGACTCTCCTTGAACTGTTCGAATTGTGAAATATGTTGATTTTGTTCCATTTGGACAAAGAAAAAAACAGTTATTGAGACAGTCACAAGAAGTTAAAAGTTCAATCTATCAAATAATAATATTATTTTTTCTGAATTAAAATTATTAATATAGCCGTCAATACTAGTTTTCACATTCTTCAACTCATGTATAAAAATTTTTAAGGTTATTTTTTATTCTAAACAACAACAGCCTATCAAGCACAACCTATATGTGACAATTAGTTATACATTATATACTCGGTCAAGGTGCTATAACGTGTATATGTATACACGTGCATTATATATAATATACGTACCGTGAATGTGTATGCATGCATGTGCATATGGGCAAAAACAAAAAATGGTTAATGTGCATGCGTACTCCAGCGTTATGTCAAAATTGCCAAACAGATCATAGACAAGTGTTTGATGTTAGCCCAAAAGTATTGCCCTTATGAACGATAGTTCAACAAACACACTAAAGAAATTTTCTCTTATAAAAGAAATAAAAAGCATTTAAATATTAAGGCGTTTGTAAAATAATTTGACTGCGCGGATATCGTAGTGGTTCAGGTTAGCTTGCTATCGGCTTATAAGTACGACGTGCCTTGGGTTCTATCCCCATGCGAGACAATAGTCTATATGATCCATAAATTTTTAAGCTAGTGAAATTAATATTGACGACGCCATGCCATATAAAAATATGTTATAGACGAGTTCAATGGACGTTTTTTTAAAAACAAAAACAAAAAGAAAAATCTTTCATTTAAATATTCTACGAAACAATGTTAACGTTGCTTTTCTTGTATGTTGAACCTTAGGAAAACAAAGTTGCAGACATAGACAAGTTATTTAACAAAAATCTTATAACAATTACATATTTAGAAATGGTTTATTAAATAAAGCCACAGATATTTTTTATGAAGCACAATCATAATATAATATTCTATAAACTGCCATAGGTTAATAAAAGTATTAATACAGAAATAATATATTTTATCACGCACTCCTATTATTTATTAGCGTTATTTTTTTGACCAAAAAATAATGGGAATACGTGTGATTACTTTCCATCAGTTTATATGAATATCGAGCTACATATGAATCTGTTGCTAAGAAACCTGTCGCTTTGATCCTTATCATGAGTGTGATGTTACGAAATTCACGGAGATAGAGGAAGATATCACGTAAACGTGTTATGACATTTTCGGGGGTGTTATTCTTAAATCAGAATAATTTATAAGTTTTTTATGTAATACTTGATGAAAGAAAGACATTTTTCATAGAGTCAAATAATGTTTTGGTCACTACAATGACACTTGGATCTAATTTAGCTTTTAGAAAAATAATCTTCGTGATAACAAAAAACTTATGACAAGTTGATTTACCCAAAAAATTACAAAAACCGAGTTAATATGCCTTAAAATGCACTTTCAGAGCATATCTATTCCGTTAGTTTGATTTTAAAAACATACAATTGATCTAATTTTAATATTTTTTCTCTTTCTAAATCTGTCCAAGAGAATTTCTGTACGCCATATTTACCATGCACAGCGGGGATGACTCGCTGGCCCATACCGCTAAGGAGAAAGCCGATCTTCTGTGCACTCTTTTTGCTTCAAACTCGACTCTAGATGATAGGGGGAACACACCACCGCCGTGTGAACGGCGGAATCTCTGTCCTTTGCGGAATCAACTGTCGCCAGCGGTATTTTCGGACCGATACGACTTAGGGACCTTCAAGAAGAGAGCCTATTCTTACCTCAAAGGCTGGCAACGCTCTTGCAACTCTTCTGGTATAGCGGGAGTTCATGGGCGGCGGTAATCACTTACCATCAGGTGAGCCGCCTGCTCGTTCGCCTCCTTCTTTATGTATACTCAAAATATCATTTATGGACGATTATAAAAATTGAATTTTTATAATCGGTCCATAAATGACAGAGATACGCACAAACAGACATAAAAAAGAGAAACATCCGAATTGAAAACCTTCCTCCTTTTCTAAAGTCGGTTAAAACTGAGATTAAGAAAAAAATAGTATCATAAGCGCAAGTGAAACTGAAGGTTACATCTAGTATGTAACACTTTTTGATCACTGATGCAATGTCAAACATTTTTATTTCACCATTTACTGAGCTATTTCAGTGTAATTCAGACATTAAATATACTCTGAAATTAAACGTATGAAATGTTCCCGACGGGCCTCGACATAAACTCGAAACCCAGTCTAAGCATTAACTCGTATATCGAAAGCTCAAACGCTGAAAAAACTGAAACATTACAGCGCTTTGGATTTTCCGCAACTTTTGTTTTTAGTGAGTTATCGAAATCATTGAACCGGAGATATTTACGTCTGGTTTCAAGCATAAGCCCCCTTGTGCCTCGACAGGTGCTTCTGATTCGCGTGAATTGCTTGTTTAACATATTTTTTCCTCGTCTCGTTCGCCTTTAGCGTAACGACTCGCTACGCGTGATCTATTTGTGTTACCCCCTACTTTTGTCAGAGTAAAGAGAAATTATTTCCCCAAAAGTATCTATATATGCCATCCTAAGTAACTTAATTTTCCACCCAAAACTTCGTTACATTAAACGTGTTTTCTACAGATACTTAAGCTCAAGGTAACAAATTATGAAAGTTTCGCGAAGCATGATTTTGCACTTGACGTAGACTCTTAGAGCATGTAACGAGTGTAGTTTAAGTTTTAATAAAGTTATTATGACCGACCTAATCTTTCAGACGTGTTTCAATGCATGTTTATGTTGCAAGTGAGGCAAATAAGGAGGTTTCAATCGAAGAATTGCGCCTTGAATAATTCAGTTAATTTACTCCTAAACCATAAGAATCCACGCCGTTATCCGATTGACTAACTCCGTAATGCAATTTTAAACAATGCCATTATGCGGTTCGCTTCCTTCATCCAGTAGGTACGTTTGCTCTCTTATTTATTACTTGCACAGTGAACGTGCTCAACGCAAATTTGTTTTCATAATATTTCTCACGAGCGTCGCTTCAGCATTATGTGTTCGAAATGCTTATGCAATAAACGACTTTAACATCTAAGGTTACGTATTAAAATTGTCCACAAATTCTTAGTCTACTATAACACAGCTACATTTGTCTGTTTATTTGCTTTATTGCGACATTTTATAATATTCTACGTTTCTGCGATAAGACACAAGGCACCCGTCTTTTTACGCGAAAATTCTTTACAGAATAATTTGAATTCAGCGGTCATTTCCTAATTCATTCTTTGTTTGGAACAAAGAATGAATAAGACAATCAAAACATTATCCGTTATTTTTAAACGTAAGCACTTGTTTGTTCCCCAATCAGTAAATAGGTTGGCAACGGTGATTTAATTTTATTGAGTGGCTGTTAACATAGGTACTGCAAAATATTAAAGCGCATACCTGACTGAGTTCATAGACAATATTAATATACATTAAAATTTATATAAAGGTATTTTTCCACAATAGATTGTTATTTCTATAAAAGAATTTTAACAAATGCTACTGAGTCCTAAATAAAATGACTTGTTTATAGGTATTGTCTTATTTACTCAATTTATCATAATAAATAACAACTTTGTGTATATTGACGAAGAAATAAAAATATGAGATATTCTGTTAATTAACATATTAAAGGCATATACACCTTATTTTGTAGTTCTGCTACACTGTTTTTTATAGTGTGCGTTTGATGGCGGGCAACTTATTTTACCGCAACTGAAATATATTGAAGAACAGAACTTTTTTTAAAAAAAACTCACTCGTTAAGTAATAGATGACCGGTTGGCGCAGTTGCTAAGACGTTGGCTCTGGTCACAGGTCGTGAGTTCGATTCCCACCCGGAGCAAATATTTGTATGACCTACGAATAGTTAATTCGGATCTAGGTGTTTGTCCATGTGTAATATATGTTTGTAAATTTCACTTATAATACAAGACGTAGATCTTATCATAATTATTAAAAAATAAACAGCATTTCTCCATCTTTGAGTCAACAGAATTTCCAATGAATACAATCTGGCAAATTTAAACTAATAGTTATTAGTCCCAATAACTGATTCTAAATGTGTTTTTATCAAAGAAACACATTGTATTACTTAATTGTTTGTGTAAAAGTTTGCAAAACAAACAAAGAAGGTAAATTCCAAAGGTAGATTCCATAAAAAATAAAATAAAATTTAGTTTAAAAAACCAAAAAAACACGCTTTATAAGTATTATAAGTCCTGGCGATCCTTAGCAGGAAAATGGGATATGCTTATAAAATTATTGTAATATCATCGGCCCCCGAAAAGTCTGCAAAACTTTAAATAAAATCTGTCCGCGGAAAGTGGGTCAAAATAGTGTTCAAAGGAGTCGGTTACAAACAAGCAAACAAACATACAAGTGAAGCTAATAAAAACGTGTTAAAAATAGATATTGATTTACCACTGAGTAAACATAATATAAAGTTAAAAAATTAATTACGTAATCATGTTCATCCTGGCAGGCGTTTTCGACGACCTGGGCACTGCTGATAGGGCGTGACTCTGAGCTGCCGATCTTCATTCATTTATTGTAAAATTTTGTCGAAAACAATGCCCCCAGTTTTATTAAATAAATTTTCTGACAATACCAACTGCTCTCCTTTAATATCATTATAAACTTCGTCAGCAAATCTTAAATGTAACATATAATGTAATATTTAGTAATAAACCTTACGGTATAAAACCGGTGACGAAAATTAGCGCCAGCTAATCGCGAGCGAAGGAAACGTAACGTCGCATGATTAATAATGTGCAACTTGAATTATTTAATCACGCTATATTACCTGAGTTTCAATGTGATTAAATTAATAACGGCTGTTAATAGAAATTGAATTAGATTAAGAGGCTTTTTAACTTGCCTTCCTTGTGGGCCATATGAATTTATTTGTTTTGAAAGCAACAACGAGAAACAATTTTTATAAATAAGAATTGTTTATAGTTATTGTATACGTAAATACAGCTATTAAATTCTCTATGTGTTAAATTTTATCTAAATCCTTTTATCAGTTTTTGCGTGATAGACTAACAAACATACAAGCTATGACATTTATAATATTAATAACATGATTTTTATAAACTTTTTCGATTAATGTGAAATATATATTTCACAAAATTAACCTCGTTACGATTTTTTTCACTCACAAAATTTCCAAGTTCTTAATTACGTAATGTAAAAATTACGACAAATTTTATTCGCTCGAAGTCATATTATTATTTACAGTATTTCCCTTTTAGCACTAATATACCTTATGATTTTTATTTGTATTAACCGATTAAAAAAATAAGAGGTTATCAAGTGGAATGTTTCTATTTGATTTAATGTTTGGGTAGAACTCCATCGTTTATAAACCGATTTTAAAAATACTTGATTGGTGTCAAAAAATTTTTGGGAAAATTTGTTTAGTTGTTTGTATTTTAATTAAAATATTTGTTTTGAAAGTAACTCTGCAAGGGTGTTGAAGTCAGTTTTTTTGTAATTTTCTTTAAAAATATTTTTGTAATTTGACCTTTGCATTAAGGATGACAGGCGGATAGACGGTTCGAGTGAGAATAAGGTATTTTTGGTTTATCGAATGATAATATTCGAAATGCTATATTTATAATATACCACCCGGTATAAAATGGGTCGGATCTCAGCGCACATTGAGCGTGGATTGGAGATATTTATAGTCTATTCCAGTTGAAGGTACGACAAAAGGTAAACAAAAACTCAGTTATTATGCCATATTGTTTATAAATTTCAAAATACATGCAGAAACTCATTTACAATTAATCCCGATCCATCATATCCAATAAACCAATTGTATCCAATTTCCCAGGTTGACAACGCACTCGCAACTCTCCGGATGTCGCGTGTGTCCATGGGCGACGGGATCATTTACCATCAGGTGAACCGTCTGCTCGTTTGTCTTCCTTTCCATGAAAAAAAATATTACCAATTCGTTCCAAGAGTATTTGCTCCATTTTTATGGGCGAATTTTTGTATACGTCACTTACGTTGGTTTACTTACTTTTTATCTTTACATGTACCTCAGTAACATTACGTTATTTTGCAACTAAGTATAACACACGTACACACAAAAGTGATTATCCGTTAGTCTTTAGATTAGTTTAGTAAGACTGTAACCTACAGCCCAAACGTTCCGTCTACGAAATTATTGCACTTCTTATTAAAATTTATTCTCTTTGTGTTGCTTGGTTACAATAGATATGATGGATATTTTTTTTTTTAATTTCTTGTTGTATCTAAAAAAATGGAATAGATTGCTTCAGAAAGGCAGAAAATAAAACCTCCAGCGGAGCAAGGATAAATATTTTAGGTGATGATAAACAAAACTTTGCTGTAGACATAGTTCCCTGCAGATCAAGGCATTTTACCTAACAAAAGCTTAAACTCGTTTTACAGAAGGATAATCAACTTTGTAATGGACAGTTTCAGACCGACGATAAAAAAGACATTTAGCAAATGGCACTTTCATAACGAAAATGTAATAATTACAGTTCGTTTTGCAAACTCCATAAATATTTGATAATCTCCATGACGCCATTATTAGCTGCATTAACATATTGACGCGATACTAAAACTAACCACCGACATTTGCAAATACCGCACCAGTAAAACAAACATTATGATTATTTGCTCAGCGCGAACGATCGAGCGTTTCAGACAATTAGACCCACAGATTTCAGATGATAATATCAACCCATTTTCGGATAACCCTTATTTTATCGGTGAACGTTTAATCAATATGATTAAACAAACGCACATAACGTTTCACCTTCTGTTGTACGTTGAATTCGCTAGCGAACTGTTATAAGCATTCATTGCAAGTTAAAGTACATCGTAAAATACATACATAGGTATATAATGACTGGTGAGTCACTTTTATTTGAATTTGAAGAACGAAGAAAGTTTAAAGGTAAATATTAAACGTAATCGAAAGTTCAGTAATTATTTACGAAACCCATTTGCAACCATACGGACACGGCGCAAGCCATGCTGTATACAGGTGAATGAACTGCGCATGCTGGCCATCTGCTTGCTGCCAGTATCGCATTCACATTTCATCTATTTATTTGAAATTTTGATCCAAAACTATGCCCCTAATTCTCATATACATATGATGACAATCGAGTACCGTGTACTATCTTTTAATATCATTGGTGAATCACTAATAAACTCCTTTAGTTAAAGTAAGGAAATGTAAACAAGCAATAAATGTTCAATTAATTTTAAATTATGTGTTAAACTTCATATAACCATTCAAAATTGCACCTTCGTCATACCTAATAAGCTAAAAAATACTTTATAGATTTTTTTATCTCTATTTGGTTAATCAAATCGCAATCGCTGATCACATGCTTATTTCTATGTACTTTTATATATATTCCAAAATAATTTATTTGCTTGGGAATCGACCTAGATGATCTTTAATTACTGAATTCTATTTAGCTGAAATATTGAGTTATATACTAAAATTTATTTTAAACTTTAGACATTTAATGTTTATTACTCCAAGCATTTTTCTGCATTCACAAAACAGTGGTTTATAAAATCTTTATCATTTAATTGTTATAATATGGAAATTAAATTTGTTGCCATTTTCAAAACACCAACCGTAACGTGAAAATTTGTATCGTAATATGGAGCTCAACAATTAAAAAGTGTCATATCATACAATAATAAAGTTTATGTCTATACTTAAAAACTACAATGTAAAGTCCTTCTGACCGAATTTCGGTCACGGCAGCCAATCTACCCGGAGATTAGCCAACTGAGCAGGAGATATTATATGCACAAGTGTACGCGCAGAAACAGGTGCACTCTCTGTTCCTTCCCAATATCCGACACGACCGGAGAGAGATCAGGCGCAGGACCAACTTTTTACATGCACATCCGACGCATGGATAATCTTTCTTTTCAGCCAATCGGGTGATCAGCCTGCATTGCCCTGATCCAACCAAGAAAGAATAATCCAAAGTTATTGAAATTTTGGGACTTCTAATGAAATAACTGCGACAAGTGGTTTTAGCAGTCCTCTCTTGGTCTTAGCCTGACACTGCCTAGAGAATTCTAAAGAGACCAATACAGCAGTGGAAATCTGAAGGTGCAAGGTCAGCACTATACGGCGGATGTATTAGCACCTCCCAACCAGGGTATTTAAACGTTTGATGAGTGTCTAAAGATGTGTGAGGTCTAGCGTTATCATGATGACAAACCACACCCTTTCTGTTGATAAATTCCGGCCGTTTTCTCTCAACTTCTAGCTTTAATCTCACCAGTTGTTCATAGAAGAGATTAAAGTCGATGGTTATTACCGTATTACAGTATTACCTGGTGAGAAAAGGTCATAATAAATAGTGCCTTTCCAATACCTCCATGCACCATCCACATTTTTATCACTAGTTATCAGCTTGTTCAGAAATGGTTCGGTTTAATTTCGTCGTAACTAAGAATCACAAATGGGTACGCGATTCATTAGTTTCCTTTCAGTGAACTCGTGGGGCACCCGAATATTGAGCTTTTTTGTCTACCCACTTTATTTCAAATGCGCCAAAACTGTTTTGTGGTCGATTCCCAGTCTTCGGCTACGTCGTAATTACTGATATGACGATTTTGGTCTACTTTTGCTTAAATGTCATCCATGCGAATAAAATTGCAACAGTAAGACATGTGCTACTTTCACAAACATAGCTCTAAGTTCATAAACATCGCATTTTTATTTGCAGCTTCTTCGCATTTTCACCTTTTTGTAGTAAAATTTTACAATGTATCGAAAATATTTTACTAATTTGTATTTGGAATTTGAAAGTGATTTTATTACAAGTTCATTCGTTCTAGACTATTAATTATAAACACTGACTAGTGATTCAGACAACAAATATCACTTAAGCCCGTACTCTAAGCCAGCAGTCGTCGACGGTTGCAAAGCCGGAATTAAGTCTAAGAGGCTAGGAGATCAAATTGGTTATTTAAAAGATAAGAACGTTCCCATTTCCTCTAAAGCTAAATTTACTATCTCTATTTTAGTTATAGCCTTTCAGATATCGAATATAAATTTGTCGTCTTTTTGATTCTCGACTAAAATATACCCATAAAATATTGCTATTTCATAAGAGCAATATTACGAGCATTGTGGCCATTTAATAAGGCATCTACAACCTACGCGAGAGATTACTTTTTTTAGGGAAAGATATTAAACCATTCTGTCTGCACGCACAATATCCGAAAAATTGCTTTTGCGTTGCCTGCCCAGTAATTTGGATAGAACAAACAGAGTATTGGGTTGGTCACGAAATATCTAACGAAGTAGGGCCATAGACTCGAAAAATAAGAAGGGAAGTAATGGGCATCCAGCAACCCTACTTTTTTTCGAGTAATTATAGCATATGAGTTCCGTCGTGGCAACAACGCGAAACAAACAGCACGTATCATGAAAAACGTTAACGGAGAGAACCGTACAAACGAAACCGTTCCATTCTGGAAATTTTGACTTGAAAAATGGAGCTCGTGGTTGTCCGGAGACTTTGGTCATCATTGATGATTTAAAGTTAATTGTGGAAGCTGACGAAACTCAATCTACAGCTGAGCTAGCAGCATCTTTTGATGTTATCATCAAAACAACATTGATTCATTTGCGATAAATTAGCAAGGTAAAAAAGCTTGATAGGTGTGTGACCCACGATGAATTTAACGATCGCTAGCGCAACGTACGCGTCGAGACCTGCCTCGCGATGCTAATAGGCAAAGAAATGAAGGAATTTCGAACCGAATTGTTACGTGCGACGAAAAATGAATCTGTTTGACAATCGAAAGCGCTCAGCAAGTTGGTTTTATCCAGGTTCAGCAGCAAAGCAATGTCCTAAACCAAAAATTACTCCTAAAAAGATGATGGTCACTCTTTGGTGGCCTAGTCCGGGTGTGATTCACCACAGCTTTTTACAAAACGGGATGAGCATTACCGCAGATGTGTACTATGAAGAACTGGAGACAATGATGGAGAAGCTTGCACATTTGCTACTAGTTTCGGTCAATCGGTCATCCGCCCGGCTCCTTCGCCACACCGCGCGAACCCATACTGCACAACAGACAGTCTCCAAGCTGAAAGAGCTGGGGTTGGAAGCTCTCCCTCGTCCGCCATACTCACCAGACCTTGCACCTACAGACTATTACTTTTTCCAAAATTTAGACAACTTTTTAGTAGGTAAAAAATTCCCGAGAGGCAGTACAAAATTCCTTTGAAAAATTTGTTGCCTCCCATCTAACTGATTTTTACAAGAAGGGCATAAACTGCCAATGCGTTGGCAAAGATGCGTCGATTGCATGGGTTATTATTTTGAATAACTGAAATAAAAAACTTTGAGGGAATAACTTTCCCTTTTTCCATAATAAACGGCAATTTCATAGGTAAGACCGGCAGGTAGGTTTCCTAGGCCTAGACCAATAATAAAATTGATAAACATTACATTTAGACA
>JAOCPS010000012.1:3322028-3334325 GCA_025505425.1 Graphium colonna
ATTATCGCTTGGTGGTGGTTTTGTCTGCATGATCGTGCACGAGAGCGCACGCACAAGCAGTGTGGGAAGGGAGGGAGATGCCTAACGCATGCTTATGCGTGCGCTCACATATTGGCTTGCGGAATATTGCTAATTAAACGTTCTTATAAAATTGTATACAATGGACTTCAGCAAAGTAACGCCTGATCCTATTAAATAAACGTTTGTGGTACCTTGGCGTAGCCCGGGGATTCTAAGCACCCCCTGTCGCACCGTTACCATCACCGGTACTGTGGCAAGGAATTATGCGACTACCGGAAACTGGGGGCCTTAATTTTGAGTTGCTTCTCATTAAGGGAAGTACCTATAAGTAAGTTACCTTTAGTCACCACGCTTGGCAGGCGGGTTGATGACCGCAGTTGCTAGAATCTTTCTCTAATTGTGCTGCTGCCCGCAATTAGGATTGATATTTAAAGATCTATCTTTTGTGTGGTTATAGCGCCTCGATTTGGTCGTCAGAGCCTGGCAAGTTGTACGGCAGGATGTATCGCGAGCAGGTGAGGTTGGCGGTTTGGGCCTAGAATGTAATTGGGGCTCCCTTACATCCCTTTAGGTATTAAATGTTTAGCAGTTTAACATTCTGATAAATCGAATTACTTTAGCAAGAAAAGAAACAAAAAAATTGCGCAAAGAATTTTCAAGAGACAAATTACAAAACAATGCCAAACATTAAGTTGATTAACCAAAAAAATATTTTGACGCAATTCTGGCGGTTTAAGCCTGACTTGGAATCTCACGTTAATTAATCACGAAATAATCTTTCCTCGTTTAGCTGTTGAAGAATCAGTGTAAAATTTTGGAAGATAATTTGATATGATGTGTAAATGTTTGCAATTTACGGTTTATGGTTTTAAATATAATTTCTCAAATCAATATTGATTTTATTACCTTTAGAACACAAGTGCTTCTTATAAAACAATATTCAGAAGAAAATGACAATTACCACTTTTATAAAGCATACTGTACCAATTTGCATCGAGTTATTTTATTTTTGAAGACTTGACTTATTTTACTAACTCCTCAAAAACCGGATTTTCTTTCCATTCCAAATCCGGTTTTTGGAGGTTTTTCATAAAATCGAAATTTGTCAATGAAAAATTGTATTCCAAACCTCTAGGAAACATCATATACATAAAGCCGTATTCATACTTTTACACTTTTAATGAAATTTTCTGTTCAAAATTTTAATCCATGAAGCTAAATGTCGTAAAATTATGAAAAATTATTGCATAATTCTCATCTCGGTGCATGATGCTTTTCGTTACAGCTTTTGAGCACTGTTCTTCTTAATTTAAATTTATTTTTTAAGCCGTACATCTTAAAATTAACTTGGCTTAAAAATAATAACCAAATAATTTAATCTTTAGTTGTTACCTAAAATATTAGGGTAACTACTTTAGGAGCATTTTTAAGTAGTATTCATATTCAAATCTTAACTTCAATGAGTGTATGATAAAATGTAAAAACGTGCAACAGTGAACTCTGAACGCGTGAATAGGAAATATTAAAAAGCATACATTTAGTACTATGAAATTTATGCAACAAAAAAGTTAAAAAGTAAATAGACGTTTAGAATTTTATTTTAAGAATTCCTAATTTAGTGAAAAAATCGACTGTGCCTGAAAAGTTGTAACATAACGAAAAGGAGTTGTTAATACTTTTAAATATGAATTGTAATGTAAAATACATAACAAACGGCTTAGCTTTTGTTTCTGACGTATATACCATAAGTGACAGACCAAACCTGAAAAAGGCTAAGTTAAGGATCAAACTTAGCCTCCAAAAAATTGCAAAACCTAGACCGTAAACATTAGACATATAATTTGTTACGGTAAATTGCAGCTTAAAATAAGGTTTATATAAAATCATCATCATATAGGACATCATCCAACGCATTCTGAATTTTATTTTTAACAAAGTATTTTTAATTTAGTACCCACATAGAATACTATGTGGGTACTTAATTAAAAATACTTTTATTTTTAACACAGTATTTTTAATTTAGTATCCACATAGAATACTATGTGGGTACTTAATTAAAAATACTTTGTTAAAAAGAAAATTCAGAAACCTGCAATTAAGAATTTTTAACTTTTCGGAATTAATAGGCAGTAACGGCATATTTTATAAACTTTAACTTAGAGCCTTGAAGAATTTGAATGATAAACAACTCACCTTTAACTTCTCCAATTGGGCGTTTTCTTGTGGTGTTCTCACAATCACTTATCGGGGAGAATATCGAAGTATTTTGGCCATTTATCTTATATCAGCATTCATTATCTTGAAGGTGTTATAAAAGCGAGAATCTAATTATCTGTCATAATATGGGGAAAATAAAAAAAACCGTCTTCAACTATATAAAATTCGAAAAACTCCGTTGATATCTCCTGGAGTCTTTTGTCAGATACTTACTTGAATAAAATATACAACCACTTTGAAGCTATACTTTTTCAAATAAGAAAATTTTCCAAATCAAATCAGGAGATTTTTAGTAGGGGAAGGTGTAGTTGAGGGTTATAACGAATCATCTCGCCCAAAAATTCGATGACTTCAAGCCCATGGAGCAGGCCGGGTTTCGAAAAGGTTTTAGTACTGTAGACCGCATACGTAATATATATAATCAGCTTCTATGCCTAGCGTATGTAGACTACCAACAAGTCTTCGATACCATTGAGACCTGAGCTGTTCTACAATCCATGCAGAGATGCTAAATTGACTGTCAATATATCCAAGTATTGAGATGTCTATATGATACTTCTACGATGTCTGTACAAGTATAAGGTCAGAGCTCAAGACCAATCCAAATGCATCGTAGGGTAAGACAGGGGGATCTAATTTCCCCGAAACTGTTTATATTGGAGAACGTCTTCAAAACGCTCGATTGGAACGGGCGGGGCATCAATATCAATGACCGATTGATTGAGATTCGCTGACGACATCGTCATAATGGCAGACCTGGAAATATGTGTAATTGGTTCTCCACTTGCGGTTGTGCAGGAATACACATACCATGGCCAAACTATTTAACTAGGCCGAAACAGTTTTTAGAAAGAGGCTAACCGAAAAATACCCTTAGGCTGGGTGGTATTCAATAATCTCTTAGGTCCAAGGTATTTAACCAGTGCATCGTACCAGTAATGATCTACGGAGCTGAAACGTGGGGATGGTCCAACAATGTAAGGTTGCTTAGCGGGCAATGGAACGCGCAATGTTCGCAGTTTCTCCGGCAGACCAAATAAAAAATTATTTCAATTTCCAGAGAACTAAAGTCACTGATATTGCGCGCAAAATTAGCACACTGCAATGGAAGTGGACTGGCCATATATCCAGACGTACAGATGGTCGATGACACGGTTTAGAGTGGAGACCACGTCTAGGCAAACGTAGTGTAGGACGCCCTGCAGTACGATGTACTGATGATTTGAGAATGGTGGCAGGTAGCGGATACATGTCTGCCCAGGACCGGAATATTTGGTGCCTTTTGGGAGAGACTTACGTCCAGTAGTGGACGGTGACAGGCTGATATTGTTAAATTGCTAAACAAATATACGGAATCTTGAACATTTTAAGGTTATAGATGTGTTTCTCATGAACCTATGTTTGCCCTAATTTTAAAATTCAATTTCAACGTTTAATAATTTTATTGCGGTGATAGTTTCATAATGATGATTAAACGCGAATAAATAATTTACCTTAATATACTTGTCTTTTTCAAATTGTTTGTATTTTTAATGTAATGTTATAAGTTTAATATAAAAAAATATTACGTCTCATAGAAGTCGCACTTGTAGATGCCTCTGAAAATTCCGAAGTGAGTTCTTTTCTTTATTTTCTTAAATTTCACAATTTTGTGTGGAAAATAAAACATACAAAAAAAAACAGGAATCAATCTCTTAACGACATAAAGGTTCTGTTATGAAATTAAAAATATTTTTTTTACACTAGAAACGTCTGAAGACTACATGATGTTATTACTTGGCATAATATATAATTCGGTACAAAATAACCAACATAGAACAGTTAACTTTATTATAAATGGAATAGAGCTAAAACATGATGTGTCGTCATTCGTATTAGTACGACTTGTTAATGTCAAATTATTGTAAATATACGTTCTAGATAAACCTAGTTAATGTTGGAAATGTAGCTAAGACTTTTATTCAAGAAATACAAATATGAGATATAACTTGTCGAGTCAATATTGCAAATTTTTCGATGCAAGTTTAGCTTAATCAATTTATTACATGTTTGTAATAAAATTGTTATTTGACGATATCGGTTCTATATTGATATTTAAAAATTATGTACGTCATTTCGATTTTGCTCTGCAACAGCAGTAGATACAAAGACAAATCATTTTAAAATTTATGGCTGTCGCACATTAATTAAAACGATTTGTACACACATCACATTAAATCTTTAAGGTAAAACTGAATACGATTTTCGCATATGCATTGGTTGTTTGAATGAAAATTTGGTATACATTATATATTGATAAGCCGGTTAGATACTAAGAAATAAAAGAAAATAAACTGGTTTTACGTACATAATTCAAATGCATATTTATGTAACCACCGGACGTCCTCGTCGAGCAAGCCTCATCGGAGACCCGATTATAGTGCAGCGGGCTCTTGATAATCGTATTGTAAACTCGCATAATTTGGCAAATGAATGAATTGAATTTAGACTATCACAAACCACAATAAGGAATTTTCAAGAGGGTGGTTTAAACAGAATAGAAACTAAGCAAAACAAATTTTAATCATCAATCTACTAAAACTAAACCTATTTACTTGATATAAAGTCTTTTTTCTAATAAAGCCATTTGACGCTTCTCGAAAGCACTACAGATTTGTTACTGCATGTTTGTCTCACGTTTCCAATCATCGCAATTTTAATTTTTTTTTCTTTAAGTAACGGTTTATCATACAGTCAATGTCAATATCCTATTTTTCTTTTAATCAAACAAGTTTTTCTTAAAAATGCCCTAAAATTTTCCTTTAAACCAACTTTAAGAAAATCAGTTATTTATGTGTAATTTATATCTATCATTTCTCATGTCTGCTTACTGATTTATCCGCTGATTATTGGCGGATTTTCATTTTTTTTATTTCAACGAAATTATTTCCAAGGTGGTCCCGTAAATATTTTTGGTAAATTAATTTGTTTTTTAAATTTAAATAACGAGAAATATAGCATTTTTAATGTTTTTTGTAATTTTATTTTATAGATTATACTTGTTTTAAAGGTCAATCACGTCCATTGTTCTGTATTTTATTTCGTTATTTTAAAAGCTATTTTTTTATGTTTGCTGCATGACGTATCCGACACTCAATAACACAGTTAACTTAGATAAAAAAAAGATAAACACCGGGCCAGACGATGCTGTGCCTAAATATAAACATATAAAAATGGTATATAACATATTAAGATCATTAATCTAGATAAAGTAAGGAAGGCTTCCTCACATATATTGTTTAAAATTGTTTTTAATAATTTTATGTCCGACTTGTATACTAGATACTCAAACTTATTGATAGTGTCCATGTGGCCTTATGGTCAGGTCAGTGGAGATATGTAAGAATTAGAGCACTTAAAAAAGAACTGGGCAACGGAAAGATAAAAAAAGGTTTCCAACGTTACATATTGACAAAAACAATAATAGAATATAGATTTTTATATATCAATAAATTTTCGACTAATTCCTAAAACCTGTTCAAAGCTATATTGTATATATATAGCCTATACTGTCAAATGTATTTAATATTTTTTAAAATTATAAAATATTAAATACATTTGACACTTTCATAATATGGCCTTGCTTTGATCAAACACGCGATAAAATCTTTCAAATCAATTTCAAATATTGCTTATAAGTAATAAAAAAAATAATTTGGCCATAACATCAGGAGGATGTTGTATGTGAAATTAAATAATTTTACAATCTACGTACGTCTTCGAATCGCCGACTAAAATAGGTACACATTTTTCCTTAGTCATAAGCTGTTCTCAATTCAATTGTATGTTTGCTTTGTATTTATGTTTTCTAATTTTCTCGGAAGGTTTGAACATAAAGAAAAACAAAATTCTTTTTTATTTTAAATTCTGTTAATTTCTATATTAAATTAATATCTTATGTCACCAAGTTTTATTATAAAAGCAAAATAAATACAAAATAATCGTCGAATAACTTCTTCATGTTTTTGTCTTTTCTTGCTGTTTAGGTTTCTCTCTAAAAGTTATTTAGATATTATTTACAAATTGAATGTTTAGATATAAATAACTTTCTGAATATTAAGGAGTAAATGAGTAGTAAATAATGATTGTTCAGCTATTTTTGATGTTATGACCGTTCAAATAAAAATATTCAAGTAGCAGTCAATATATTTTTGACCATTGAAACGTTGGCCTCTTTGTGAGCTCCTTCTGATACTTTTTTTTGTGGAAAGGAAGACAAACGAGCAGACGGTTACCTGATGGTAAGCGATCCCGTCACCCATAGAAATTCGCAACATTTGGAGAGTTGCGAGTCTGTTGTCAACCTGGGATATTGGATAGAATAGGTTTATTGGATAGGATTGGGTCAGGATTAAGGATTTGGAGGGGATAGGAAAAGAAAAGGGTAGACATGGCCATCCGGCATCCCCAAAAGACATGTATACTTTATTTTATGCCGACTTTATAAAGTGCGATGGTACTTCCTCGGACGAGCACGGCCGCAGAAGTGCAGCAAAAATTGTGAAAAGATGTTCGTTTGGTTATTTGAACACGCAAACTAAAAGTGTTATCCCTGGTACTACCAATTTCTTTAATAATTTGTGTATGATTGATAGCAGGGCCTTGATAACAGGGCCTTGATAACAGGGCAGATAATCATAAGGCGGATGATTTTAGGGAACAGCCAGTTCGTTTAAAATATTAAACAGTACAGAATTAACTATTAATTCTACACATTTTAATAGGATTTTGTCTCAATAGATCTGAGAATGGGCACAAAACCTTTACAGTACACACACATAAAAGAACACAATAACATTATAGATAACTTTTATCACGCACAACTTGACCTAAATTAAAACATTTTCGCCGAAAAACATAATACAAAATTTAAACAGTATTTACAATTAATAACAGCGGACAAAAGGGGTGTTGCGCTGCGAGTGGCATACAGTCAAACCAAAAAGTACTAACTTTGGCGGCATCCCAGCAGACAATGAACAAATAAAGTATCAGAGAACAATGCTCGGCGACTCAGTGAATAATTTTAGCCCGAAATACCATCGGCGCGACGCTTCTGATACATGCTGCCATGGAGATAAGATTGTGGAAAAGACAGTATTCGATTTATTGTTTAAAATATTATTTTCTTTTAAAATTTATAATTGTATACAGCCTGGCTCTGGCTATTTATTATTTCTGACACAAGCTGTCAATTAGTATGCTAAATTAATTTATAATATAAATACTATTTTTAATTATACGTTTTATAAAACCCAAATACGTTTTATAAAAGCGGAACCTGACATTTTAATGTTAAGTTTATTAACATATTTTTTTTAATTAAGTAAAACTTGAAACAGACATAATAAATGTGAATGAATTAAAGTGTAACGAATTTTATGTAAAAAACAATAAATTTGATGTTAATTGTAATATAATATTATCCTCTTCTGTTGACTTTTCAATTTAATATCATCTGTCATATGTATTTTTTATGGGAAAGAAGACAAACGAGCAGATACCCGATGTTAAGCGATCCCGTCGCCCATAGACACAGCAACATCCGAAAAATCACGAGTGCGTTGTCAACCTTAAAAATTGGATATAACATGTTTATTTTAAAGGATTGGTTTGGGATTAAGGATTTAGAGGAAAAAGAGAAGGTCATGGCCATCTGGCATCCCCAAAAGTCATGCACAATTTATTTTATGCCGACTTTATAACTGGTGGTACTTCCCCGGACGAGCGAGGCCGTAAAGGTGCACCAGAATCTGTGAAAAGATGTAATGCTCTACCTGTCAAATATAAGAATTAATAAAAATTAAGTACGTACAAGGAGGGCGAATCCAGCAAAGAAATTTTTTCACCTCCGTGAACGAAACGCTATCTTTACCGCCCTCCGGGGAAATAACGCCCTGTCACGCCGAATATACTGGTCCGCACCACAATTAGTGATAGCCAGAAATTGCGTAATTAGAAAACATTAATCGGTCTCCTATGTGTCGCTTAGACACATCCCCCATGGTGCTTCCAATAAACGGAATTTTAAAAACATCTCCAAGTTGCCATTCGTAAGGGTTTGCTTCGAAAATTTTAATAAAAATTCAAATTACCGATAATTAATAAAGTTTAGCTATGGCAATAAATTTTATGTGTAGCATAAGGTTTATTAATTAATTTAACAGTCGTTTTCGTTTCATGAAAGCACCTCTCTAAATTTTGGAAAATATCCTACTAATAATATAAACTCGAAAGTTTGTAAGAATGTATGGATATATGTTTGTTCATCTTTCACGCAAAAACTACTGAATGGATTTCGATGAATCTTTACAATAAAATAGCTTACACATCAGAATAGCAGATGGTGAATTACCCAAAATATAATGATGTGTCAAGTAAGTAGGAAAAAAGATAGTAGAAGAGGTCGTTTTTCGCTGAGCGCGTGATTTTTCATTTTAATTACGAATGCAGGTGAAACCGTAGGCTGCAGCTAGTATATTCTATATATGTTTATTGTCTACATGGAAGATATAGGGCGATAAAATAAGTAAAGTAATTTCACGACATACTAAACCTTTCTATATAAAAACGAAATTTCCAACTCAGTTATCATAGGGCGGATAGATTTTTCGCAATTCTCTATAGGCGAGCACTTATGTGAATTTCGGTTCTACCCAACTGGGACCCTCCGGAAACGGTTACGTCCACGCAGCGACGACCGTGGTCAATTTTTTCGTTTATACCGATGCGTTTACCCCAACCGCATTTGATCACGGGGACGAGTAATGATCGCAAATGGCGGGAAATTACCGAGCCACCTTATCGTCCGATTCAATGAGCCCAATGGTCCAGGGGTGAGGATAATGAAACTGCAACTAAAGCCGCCGCTCGCTTGATGTTCCTTCACGTCAATAGGAGTGATTGCCTTTTATTCGAGTCATTCGACGTTAGAACACATTCGACTTTTATATCGTTCTTTGTTGCGTGCAAAATTATTGTGTTACAAATTCTATCGAGTTATGAGCAAATGGTATAGATAAAAAAAAAACAATATACTTCTATTTTCAGAAACAAGCACAAAAATTTTATAATCTGTGTCAATATTAAGACGTAACTTAAAGGCTTTAATTAATCTTACGCTGACTTGAAGCCTTAAAGTACTTTCGACATATTATCTTCTCTGTTATTTTGAATTAAAAAAAAACTGCTAATCTGATTTTTAAGAAAATTCTTTAGAATCTTTGTAGAAATCCTAATAATACCTATCAGATAAAAAATATTTTTTTCAAATCAATTTATAAGTTATGAGATATGTGCGAACATTTTTGTTTGAAAAAACAAACTAATAAACCGATTTTTTTCTGAAAATTTTATGGGACTATCTACAAAGAATGCTCTATCATATAAAAAAGAACTTTTGAAATTGGTTCATGAATGAAGGAGATACGCGCAACAATGCATAAAACCTATTTTGTTATTTTCATTTTAAAGACGAACTACTGAACCGATTTTCCTTAGAACTTTATGGGACCATTAAGGAATACTCTATAAGATAAAAGAGAATTTTTAAAATCGTTTTATAAATAGCGAAGATATGCGAGAACGAACATAAAAAACATAAAAATACGAATTGAGAACTTTCCTCCTTTTTTGAAGTCGGTTAAAAAACCAACGAACAGTCGAAGACAAAAGTCTTAATGAAATATGTCCAAACAATCTCGATATTATTCTTTACTGTAAATTTTTCTTTTTTCAATTTATTATCTACTAGCTGCTCCCAGTGGTTTCACTCGCGAAAGTTTTCCCCGTTTGTGAAAAATTCTTCATTTCTACTCTACTCTAATTGATCATAGCATGATAGTGTATAGCCTTAAGCCTTCCTCGATAAATGATCTATCCAATACCAAAATCATTTTTCAATTAGGACCACTAGTTCCTGAGATTAGCGCGTTCAAAGAAACAGACGCTTTAGCTTTGGAATACTAGCATAGATAAAGATTATCTCTATTTAGTCTATGGACAAGCCATGCACCTATTTATATAACCAATAAGGTTCGGCCGAAAGCAGCCGTGCGTTTGTCTTCGCAGATAATACGCAAAGCTCCGCGCAAGGCAACATTTACAATACAAACAAACCATTAATACTTTACACCTGTAGAGCGTATAAAATTCGCCATACGCCGGCCGAGAGCGAATTTAACCTCCAATAAAACGTGTGCCGCATAAGTTAAGCCGAGTCTTAAGGGAACATTTGTTCAGTAAAATGCGTGACGAAATTGCGGGCGCGGGACTCCATTCCCATTCTTCGATCACTCACACACTCAACCCTCAACACTTAGCGTTCCCTTTTCTCCCAATTTCACTGGCTTTTTCACACATCAATCTCAGCGGAGTGTTATGAAAAGAAAGCATTTTACTCCAAAATCTCATTTGACAACGGCACTGGTACTTAAGCAGTGTGTAAGGCAAATGGTTTTAAGATAAATATGTAAGTAGAATGCAAATGTATGTTCATACATACAAAACAAAAATTTATATATTGTATTTCATGAGTTGCAAATACATTATACATCCGTATACACACTTACAATTAAAAATGTGTACAAGAGTAACTAACTTAATTAAATTAATATAATTAATTACCAGTTAATTTATTAAAAATTTGGAGGACCATTGTGAAAGTGTAACCTATCAGATAAAAAATATTTTTTCAAATATTTCTTAATTTTTATATTTATATTTAAAAAACAAACTAATGAGCTGTTTTTTTTAAATTTTATGACATTATCTACGACGAATCATCATATAAAAATTATTTTTGAAATTGGTTCATTAATGATGGAGATACGCGCAAAAATACATTAAATCAATTTTGTTATTTTGATTTAAAAGTAAAACTATTGAATCTATTCTCCCGGAAATGTTATAGGACCATTCGGGAAGAATAAGTTAGAAAAATAATTTTTAAAATCGGTTCATAAATGGCTGCGATTTGCGCGAACGTACATAAAAAATATAAACTTTCGAATTGAGAAACTTCCTCCTGTTTGAAGTCGGTTAAAATAAGACATATTTTATTTAATAACTTTGTTGAAAGTATCCATTTAATTTATAATATGTATTGAATTAAATTGATTATATAATACACACAGAGTTAAATGATACTTGTACAAAATTACCAAATGTATGGATACATTCGAATTAAATTGTTATGGTTCATGCATTTCCACGTAACAATACTTGAGGGTAAACAAAACAACTATAGAACCGATTCAAATAGAACTTCATTGTCGTAGCGAAATAACTTAACGCACTTTGATACGAAGACAATTAATTTCGTAGAGGCGGAAAACAATCATGTAGCTCCTTAATGAGACCCAAATTGTTAAGCAAACACGTCTTATCTTCCTTAACAGACACTATATACAGTAAGCCGCCATGTATGGAAGCACTAACTGCTGCCGATGGTGCGTGGCTTGATTAGGTCGGGCCTGGAACGACCCCTAGCACTATAAAGAATTTTGGGTAAACGTAATATCGTGTCGTTACGACTATGGAATGGACCTCGACGAATTTTCACGTTCCTGTTCATCGTCCTATTTGTTTTCCTCGTATACTCGTACGGGTCATATTTATTTTTAATCAGTTCATTACCAGAAAATCATTAATGAATAACCATTTATGTGTATGATGAATAATCCTTTTGCTTTTGTTTAGAAAGATTGGAGAATTCATTCGTCTTTCGCTTTTACTTTTAAATACCACTTTAGTGTTTGACCTATGTATCTTGTCTTGCAAGAATATTGTACACAATTACACCCATTCTAATAAGCTAATTTATAACAGGTATCTGATTAGTCTGGCCATATGCATCTGCCATTGCTATGCAGATGGCAGTACTGTTGACACCTTATATACTAGCCGGGCAAATATTTCTCAGGACCACGTCGACGAGTGCCGAAACAAACTTGTGTCTGAAGTCGAGACTTTGCTTAGCCAAATCTCGGATTGGGGTCGACTAAATCTAGTCCAATTTAA
>JAOCPS010000012.1:3454337-3464771 GCA_025505425.1 Graphium colonna
TGGGCGACGGGATCACTTACCATCAGGTGAGCCGTCTGCTCGTTTGTCTTCCTTTCCATAAAAAAAAAAAAAATATTTGAAGAAATAAACCTTACACATAGACATTTACGATTAGAAGAAAACTGAAATTGACAAGGTTAGTTTCATTAAATGTAAAATAGTCTATTCAAATATTCATTTCTCCAAAGCTAAGCCTTGTTTTCAACAAATGATTGATTACGAAAGAAGTCTACATAGAATATTTACAGGCTGATGTATTCACAGCTGTTCATCGCAAAATCATAATTTTATTTTCAGTATTTTTTTTGATAGCGCCGCGACGAAGAATATTATGAATAACGTAATAGTTTTTGTTATGGCGCTAAGCGTATTCAAATATAACAATATGTTTGTTTTATTGAATTCGCTTTTATAAATATAAAGACATTTGATAAAAAAGGTTATATGAACGAGCGTTGGATTCCTTTCATGGTATCATTTTTAAGGCGGTAGAGCATGACATCTTTTCACAGCTTTTGCTGCACTTCTACGGCCGCGCTAAAAAGTCGGCATAAAATAAATTATGTATGACTTTCGGGGATGCCGGATGGCCATGTCTACCCTTGCCTTTTCCTACTCCTATCCCCTCCAAATCCTTAACAACGACACCATCCTATCCAATAAACCTATTCTATACAATTTACTAGGTAGACAACGCATTCGCGACTCTTCGAATGTTGCGTGTATCTATGAGCGACGAGATCGCTTACCATCGGGTGAACCGTCAGCTCGTTTTTCTTCCTTTCCATAAAAAAAATCTTTGATATAACTCGAACAATTTTAAAAGTACACCGGGGTCTCTAAGTTACGATGCTTCTGTACATCGCCTGTAATCGCTCCGCATCATGAAGGTTTATTCCGTTGAAAAATTGCCTCGGCGCCGGCGTCGTTGGAGGCGAATTTGTAAGTAATATTTATGGGAGCACGAGGCGAAATAATGATATGTATATTATTTGGGCCTCAGATCGGCCCTGAGTGCCCCGGGAGCCGACTACGGCATTTGTCAATGCCCAAGCAGGTGGGCGCCCGTACTAAGAATAGGCTTTTTTCTTCTTCCTAATATATTCTATTTTCATTCGCCTTCTTTTTTTTCGGATGTTTAGAGTGTTACGAATGTTCGATTTATTACTAGGAGCGGGTTGTGCGGTCCCCTTTGTTGGGATGCATTCCACGTATCTATGTTTATCGTGGAATATTTATTGGAGATGATTTTTTTATTTCGTTCAACAAATGGGATGGATGTCAGACGACGTCGATATCGATGGATTTTTTTCTGTTGTGTTATTGCTACTACGAGATTCGGTATTTATATGTTTAATACACACATTTGTGTTAGATTATGTTACGTACTTATTTATTATGGAGACGTCAAAACTTGCTTAACACTTCCTGCCATTAACCCGAATCTTTCTCGATACATCTTAGTAACGGTCCACTTTGATCATGGCCAGTGATTATAGACAGATAAGTCATTGCGACGCGACACAATTCGAACCCAAAACGGCAGTCGTTGACCGGATCACGACCGTCCGAAAATCTCCAGTAAGTCAGCGCGGACGCCAAGTGAAAAACGACGTCCATTAAGGAAGTGAATACATTTGAAATAATCGGCTTAGCGTCTCCTCGAGAGGCGACGTTGACGTATATTCGTACTTATCTCACGGAGATACCGGCACGGATAGCAGCGGCTAATCCCCCGGCAACATCTGAAAAAGGCCCGGATACCCTTGTAGGGCCATCCGAGTAATTGAATGGGCCGCGGCCTCCGATCGGGAACAAAAGTGCCTAATAATTTATGCCTATAATCTGACGCGTCGCTCGCTCCGAGTCTGTACGGGACTACATTCGCTTTGTTGGAGGGATTTCGACTTCGACTCGACAATAGTGGGCAAGGTACCAACGAGCCTGTTTTATGAACAACGACCTGAGGCCTCGAGCGGAGTTTATCAGATTAGTGTGTATTTATACTGTTATTTGTTTTATAGGAAGCAGTTCACCTGATAGCGATCACCGCAACCCATAAACTCAATCATTGCAATATACAAATAATGCACAAGAGTTATAAGAGAGTTCAACAACGGAATATGCTCTATTTTTAAACGAATTCAAAAAAGGAAGAAGTTAAAAGTGGGGATAAGGTATTCTTCTGGAATGGTCCCAAAAAACTTTTCAGGAAAATCGGTTCTGTTTGTATGTATTTTTGTACGTATCTTCGTCATTAAGTACGTATTTTTTATATAATATAGCATTCTTCATAAATAGTCCCATAAAAAAAATGGTTTATTAGTTTATTTTTAAATTAAAAAAAAAACAAGGAATTGTCGCAGATATCTTCGCAATTTATGAAATATGGAAGGTATGTTTCGAAAGTACACTTTTAGGACGTTTAAACTCAGTTTTTGTAATTCGATATCTGATTCATATCAGTCGGCAGGAACGAATACGTGGACACGCACACAGTAGAAGTGACCGTAAACAAAACCAGATATCAACCTACACAGAAATCTTAAAGCAGTCTAGTCAAATTTGTTTTGAGCCTTAAGTTTATGTGACTGTCATAATGATGATTACTATGTACTTCATCTGATCCAACATGAGCATCTGAGGACAAAT
The DNA here is from genome assembly GCA_025505425.1 of Graphium colonna. NCBI lineage: Eukaryota > Metazoa > Arthropoda > Insecta > Lepidoptera > Papilionidae > Graphium > Graphium colonna. The sequence continues at coordinate 3,456,990 of JAOCPS010000012.1, forward strand.
CTAAATATTTTAACGCTAGATCTAGTTGATCCATAAAATGGGAACGAATCATAACTTCTAAATTAATTTTGATTACCATGTCCCGAAATCATACTAAGTTGACTATATATTCGTTTCCCTTAAAAACGGAATACGCTCTTAAGACTCAAGTTGAGTTACAAAAATTAAATCGTAAACTTGTGCTATACAAAAATAGGATCGAGCCGAAGACACGGCTCCACTGTATCCCTAATCAGGAAGTACTCATTAATTTTTAGGAGTTAACTTTGAAGTTTCTTCGTCTTGTTTACTTTCGACAAAGACAACTTTTAATGGAAGAACAATTCGATGAGCGTAAAAATTTCATAAAACATGAGACGCCCGCCACGTGTCGGATCAATTTTAGCTGAAAGAAAATGAAAATATTTAATTAAAAGACGAGGAAAAAGTGTTTCTTTAATGTGAAAAAGAATCGAATAGAATAGACAGTAAATAATAAATATCGTTTACCAAGAAATGACATAAGAAAGACGCGAGACATCTTTTTCTGTTATTTTATTTAAGCTGGGAATGAAATTATTTTTTTAAATGATAATAATAAGACTTGTTACTAATATTAGCCTTACTGATATATAAGCCGTGGTAGCTCAGTGTCCGTGCATTCGTCTTCTATTCTGTTCATTCAAGGCAACCTGAGTTCGATTCCCGGTGCAGGCACTAATTGAATTGTCAATTTTCTAAGTGTTCAATTACCACGTACTGGCGGTGAAGGGAAACATCGTGAGGAAAACTGCATATCGAAGAAATAATATTTCTAAAATATGTAAAGTCTGCCAATCCACACTTGGGGCGCGTGGTGGTCTATGCCCTATACCCACTGTCTAGAGGAGGCCTCAGCCCAGCAGTGGGATAATTTCAAAAATGGTTGTTACTGGAAGTAAGTAATAAGTAGTAGTATAGGAGTAGATAAGTAAGTGAAAGTAAGTTTGTTTGTTTCTCTCTCAGGCTACAACTAGTCCTTGGATTATCATAATTTGTATTTGCATGTACCCGGACAAAGTGTATCCGGGTATAAAAATGGACACAGTGCACCTCGCATTAAGAAATAAGCACTTATCACAAGGGATACAAATATAATTTCCGGCATTTATTAATAAATTGAAAATATTTCAAAATTTTGGCTCAAATACAAAATAACACAAAGGAATAATTTTACGGAATTGAATAATTTTACGGAAAATGTGATGTCCCGAAAAAAATTGTCGGCAAAATCTGCATTAACGTCAGTAAAGCCACGTGTAAAAGCACTACTCCATCTATTACTTACTATTATTATTAATGTGTAAGTTTGTTTGTTTGGATCTTTGTCACTCAATCACACAGAGACGTATGAATGAATTTAGGTGAATGTTAACACAATTTTCCGATAAACATATATAGTTAATTTCGAATACATCAAAGAAATTCACGCGAACGAAACCGCGGGGGGCAGCTAGTATACTAAAATTATTAAAGGGGAAGTCGTCATGACTGACGTATAGCTTACTTAATATAGGAGTGGCACGAAATGTTCCAAAACTCCTTGTTATTTTTATTCTTTATTACATATAGGGGTCTCTGAGGTGTAGAAAAAAATATGCTTTTTGGGACTAAAGGGAAAATTCACAATATCATTACTTTCGGTTGACGGGAAATAATAATTTAGGTGTAAATACACTGGTTGTTAAGCCATCTGACATATTTGCTTAACTTTTAAGGTTATAAAACGTTTTAAATATGGTAAGGAAGACAAGCGAGCAGACGGTTCACCTGATGGTAAGTGATTGGATAGGATAGAGTCGAGATTAAGGATTTGGATGGGAAAGGAGTGGGAAAATAAAAGGGTAAACATGGCCAACCGGCATCCCCATAAGTCATGCAAACTTTAATTTATGCCGATTTTATAAAGATATTTAACAAAAAAATTTTTTTTTCGAAATTCTCGTATGTATTACATATAGCTTTTGCTATGTTTACGGCGCAGTAAACATAATTAGTTAAACGCAAATATCGCTAATATTATCCATTTACGCTGTTTATGTAATAATGTAAAGTGTTGTAATTGAATGACATATTTATTACTGTATAATATTATCTATCAATTGAATATTTTATATGAAGTTTATTAGGAAAATGTTCTAGAACCGCAAACCTCAGCTTTGCACGAGAACAGAACCGTATGCATCACCTTGTAAGTTTAATTCGAACACCTTTAATTAACAGAATATTGTAAGCGCTCAGGAATGCTCAGAATGCCTGCGCACAAGATACAGAATGGGATACCCGCTCTGTATTCCCAAGTCGTTTAATCAAACAAGACTTATCGATTGCCGAGCTAAAACTGCGCTACGTGTTTCCAATTAACACTCGCGTCTAATACATAAATGAAACACCGTAACGAACTTAAGCCTGACTTTATTTATAGAGTGGTATTATAAAAATAATGTAGAGGTGGGTCGCAGTGACACTTAAGCGATGGAGTGGCCTCACGAATAATTTTAAGGAGACTTTAAACTGAAGTAGCTTTTAAAACGCCTCTGATCTGAATGGTCGCCCACACACCATTTAATACGGGCGCTTTTAAAAATGCAATGACATTAAAGACAATGACATCTTTAGAAATGGTTGCTGTCAAAACGTTCACAAGGTAAAAATTTCGTAATGCAGTTAACAAATGAAGGTGAACACGATGTTAATGAACGTTACTGAGCCAATTAATTGTTAATGGGTGTAACACAAGGCATGCTGCCAAGAATTAATTAAATTCCTTGCTATATATATTGATACTTGCCAATATTTCAACAGATTATACTTCACTAACAAAAACCATGTTTTGTTTGAAATTGTTGGATCAATTTTGAAGTTATACTTCTTTTGGAGCGTTTGGGGAAAATGATGAAAGTAATTTTTTACGATGCGCGCGCACACAATTATGAAGTTATTTAGTCAATATTCATGTCGTCATTTGTCATGTACTGTACATGATATTTAAATAAACTTTACTCAACTAGATAATGCGTTATGATAAAACTTTCAATGTTTTAAATACCCTTTTTTCTATTATTACTTTCGTTTTTGTACAAACGTAGGATAACATGAAAGATAAAATGTTTAGAAAGTTTTTTATCAAATTAGGCCAAACAAGTATAACTTTATAACGTTAGTCGACTCCATAGATTTGTTAGTCCGAATTTATGAAGAAAGCGGCTTAGCGACACACGCGCATTAGCCGTCACGTAACTACGTGCGTGCGCGCATCGGAAACCCTCCTACTCTGACGAATTAAGTTATTAACGCTGCAGCAGCTGCTCAACACAAATCAAAGGCGATCGGCGTGCACTCCGAGCGCCTTTACGACGGCTTTTACGACTCTGGCTCTCCCCTGCGTCCGATTGTTTCCAGTACAAAATAAATGAACTCGACCGACTCGTAAACGCTTATTTAACCGAGCACTGCATGTCCTCGGCCCTTTGATGGGTTACGCTCAAACCGTACCTTTGATCTTTGATTATCCTTAAGCGACGCCTCGCGAATGAATTTACTTAATCATCGACTACTCAAACTCAGTTTACTTTAGCCGGAATGAATCGCTCGCCTTACAAGATGTCTGGTACACTTATACTTAATAAGTATACTTACGGAAGTAAGGCAAATTGTAATTACTTATTAAAATTTTCAGAGTAATCGGATGATGCGTGGGTGTGGCACTGACAGCTCCAAAAGTGTTGCAGTTATCATTTATAATAAAAAAAAACAAACTGTACGTCAATCACCTTTAAAGTAATTAACGAATGCATTTAGTTCATACATACTTAATCTACTGAGTATGTACGAGTAGTATGCAGTAGCAAACAAGTGTTAAAAATTCAGTAAGTAATAATCACCTATAATCATGTGAACCGCCTACTCGTTGGCCGTGCACATATAAATTTTAAATTGAAGTGGTAGGTAAAATGACTAATATAGCATCCAGCACTTTCGCTACGAAGTGTGCAATAACTCTACATTTAGGCGTACAATGGCGTCTCTCCAAGCCGACTTGTCATCACACGTTACGCGGTAAAGCGGGCATTATAAATTATTTACCGTTTGCACGTGAACGCCGTACATTTGTCACCGGGGTCCGGGGCGGTATTAAGATATTGCTTCGTATTCCTGCGGGTCTCATTACGGGGGCAGCGCGATGCCCCCAATATTTCATCTTAGCGAAAAAAATATACACTCTACATAATAAATTCTCTAAAAAGATCGTAGCTTTAAAGATACGAGCTTAAGTAAAGCTACGGGCGAGGAGTACCTGTTTTTTTATGTTTCGCTCTTAATTTCATTAGCAATAAACGCTCCGAGGGAATGACTCGAGGAGTGATCCGCCAAAAAGGCCGTTCCGATGGTACTTACATTAAGGTAATTGGTATACGGCTGCGAAACGTTTTTATGGGCCATCGCTCCGGCCGTTTGAGGCTGCCCTAGCCCAATCGTCAGTCTTAGCCGCTGGCCGAAATTAATATGGGATGCTGTAATGGAACGAATCTAACAGCCCACTGTGGAAACGGCCTCCAAGATTTATGATACGCCATCATGGGCCTTTATATAAATGTTACGATACAACGCCTTCACATAGACCCTACAAGTATAATAAATGTAATAATGAAGTGTCGCATCGAAATTAATGAACTACGCGTGAGTCTTGAACCTAATAATAACTCATTTATGTCAGCGGAACTATTAAGTAAACGTTGGAGTACAAGCATGAAATAAAAAGATCCGTCATTACCCCTACCCCAAGCTTTCGCCCGCAGTTCAATTTATTCTCACAATGACTTTCAACGTGATAAAATCGAGACCCGCTGGTAGGGGTAATAATTCTCATTATACGAGTATTAAAGAAATTTCAGTCGATGCTATCGCCAGCGTGAGTCGCGTGTGAGGAAATCGAGATGGGTGGTTATTAAAAAAGCACATGTGTGAGATGCGTATCGCGTCCCGTTAATTTGTTCTGACACGCGGCATATGATTCAATTATCATATGATTTATACCCAGCGTCGGCCTGACAGGGACAGTTTGTTTAAGCGTTCACCAGAGCATTAACTTCGACGGCTGATCGCTCCAGCCGACATGTGGCAGGCAAATTCTCACAAGAACCACACCAGAACTTTCCACATAATCGTTGTACATCGCCGTAATACGTCGGATCGTTTTCTTTTTCCTTATACATTTCTTTGACAACGTATCACACTCACTGAGCCATAAAATAACATTAATTCACGGAACTCTATTTTCGTCGGAATATAAAACCATAAAGTATACCTGTATCGCTGACCACATCTGATGTCGGCGTTCACGCACAAAAAATAAACGCTTTTAATTGCTCAAGTCGTACGTCCTAACTAACATAATTCACGGAGCGGCTTTCACACTAACTGCTATCGCGTTTCATATTCCCCGAGGAACTAGTCTGTGGGTAATAAATACCAATTACAAGTAAAATGAAATGATACCATCGCGACAGAAATTCCTTCCATTGACGTTCCAGTTGGTATAAGCGAGTCTTCAACGTACACTGTAAATCATTCGTCACTAGGGATGCATGCATCGCAAGGAAAAACATCGATGGTTCAACATGACAGTGTTTAAAAATGTTAATGTTAGTGATTTCGGCATGAAAAGTCGATATTTTTTTAACAAAACATTTGGCTTAGTACCCAAATAAATATATCTAAACTTACAATGAATATGTGATAAACTATTGGTCTACTTTTTCATTAAAATCTATTTGACAGTAAGGTGTTCCATACATATGTTTTGCTTTCCACTTATCAATGTATTTCTAAACTACCTTAAAGATTACGTGTAAATTTGACACACAAAATCGGCCTTCTTCCATATGAAAAACATCATAGTAAAACTACATAGTGTCAAAGAAAACACGAATCAAAAAATCATCGGGGGCAAACTTCGATGTTCTTGACAAAAGTATCGATGTTTGTTCACATCACTACTCGTGACGCGTAACGCTCTCGGAGGTTTATTTATCGTTGATCGTTTCGAGTGAACAGTTTAATAAATATTATCACAGTTTAAGTCGTCAACAAACGTGAGAAGATAGCCGCTGACCCCGTTCGTGATATTTGTCTCATTTCGGGGATTAAAAGTTATTGACGCCGTGCGTCTTTTGTTTGTATAATCTGTCCTTGTAAATAAGGCGATGCCTTACATGCCGTCTCATCGCGATTAAATAGGCTTTGCATCCAGATTCGAGTGCTCTCCAATGACAAAAGACGTTTTAGTCCCGCCCAAAAGGATCGCTTATCCTTCGATTATAACAATGGATTACTTTAATCGAATAATTTATAAGAATCTGAGTACAGATTATGTGTATCCGGTAAGTATAAAGGAGATCGAAATTTAAAACACTTTGAGCACAATGTTTCTTTATTTCGATAATAACAAATGTTTACGTAGTTGGCCTTATAATAGCTTACGAAATTATTATATATTTTGACCTTTAAAAGATTCATGTTCTTCCAACTTATCCCTATTCTGAATTTCCGACCGCATTATAATGCCAAAGATACGAATCGTGCTCTCATAAAAGCGACGCTTATAAAGAGGTTTAAATGGAATACCAACATTGTAGCGACATAACAATGGAGTAACAAAGTCATTTGGTAGGGCAACGTCTTGGCGGGGTTCCCACATTTGCCACCACATGGCTTGCATTTAAACGTATCTCGTAGAGGCAGTCTACTTTCAATAAATCCGGATTACCTCGTCACTGATATATCGTGTAAGGATAGAAAAATTACTACTGTTCCAGATTACAATTATGAACAGCAATGCGATAGATATAGGGTGTGTTTTTCTTTATCAGATGTTCGCGAGTCGGTGCCATTCGAAGGAAGTGCGTGTTGTTGCAGCTTAAATCCGATGCGGCCCGCTGCGACGAGCCAACCGTCCGCTTTTTTTGTGACAGACCAACCGAGTGCCATAAATAATAGCAAGGGGCGCCTGAGCCGTTCGAGCATTGTAATAAATTCGATGCTCTTTCTGGTATGAAGGAATCGGGCCATCCCCGATTGAATTATTACTATGCATTAAGCCACCGAATGCGGTGGAAGCGTGGATTCTTTTTCTGTTTACACTGAGCCCCTTCGCATTTGTATACGTGCCCGAAACTCTTCGGCCTTTTGCTGCTCGCATACAAAAGAGGAGTTAATTCTATTTTTTTAACGTTACATTCGTCCATCCTGCTTAGAGTAACGTATCGAGTTACACACATTCCCGGCCATCCTAAAGACAGCATACAGATGGTGCATCCGTAATGGATTTCTTTCAAAACGGACAACTTTTAAATCACACACTCGCCGTCAGTATTTCCTTCCTCGATACAACAAAGGAGTGTATCCGCTAGGCTCCGGTCTAAACTGAGATCGATTAGTGTCGACAGTGGACGACAGAACAGGAAAGAGCGTGTGTTTTGTTAGCTCCGTATTTTATGTCTGTTCAATTACTATTAACGTTCCCTGAAAATAAACTAGACTGGACTTTTCACACAACAAACACAGTTCCCATCATTCTCATCATCTTACAAAGGGGGCAAACCAGTTTTATCCTAATTCTAGATTTTCGGTGTTACAGATGCGTTGTCATCCTTTAAGATTAAACTTTTTTTTTTTTTTTTATGGGAAGGAAGACAAACGAGCAGACGGCTCACCTGATGGTAAGTGATCCCGTCGCCCATGGACACACGCAACATCCGGAGA
>JAOCPS010000012.1:3467399-3483165 GCA_025505425.1 Graphium colonna
ATGGGCGACGGGATCACTTACCATCAGGTGAACCGTCTGCTCGTTTGTCTTCCTTTCCATAAAACAAAAAAAAACAACCAAATAGCTCACTGTTGAACAAAGCTGACATGAAAATACAAAGCATAAAATTCGCCACTAATTTTTTTTTTATTAATCAACTCTGTAAATTTGGACTACTTTAAACGTAATAAAGCTGTAAACGAAGTCACTTCCTAATACAAAAACATATTTAAGCAATATAGAAAAATATTGATCTCTCGATTTTTCACATCGACACTTATTTCAAAACATCGATACATTGAGTAATCGATGTTTGCATCCCTAACGTTTGACTCGCACGTTCGCGCCGTTCCCCTCCGCTCCACAGATTATTAATGAGATGATATTGTTATTAACGACTATGGACGCAGAATAAAAATGCCTATTAAGAGTGTTAAACTGGCGTAACCGATTGGAATTTCGGGCTACCATTGTGTTGCGAACAAAAGTGTTTGTTTGGGTGGAGATCTTTTTTTTTGTCGACTACGAGAAACATAATGAGCAGTATACCTGCGAATCATCCATCACGCGTCATAACGAGGGAATATCATAGCCCTTTATTGCTTTTCGTGGAATGGTTATTGCAATACAAAATGGAGGCTGACGTCTTTATTTGCAAACATTGTGAATCGATTCAATGGCAGTCATAAAAAAACCGAATACCATCTGTCCGGACAACAATGGACTTTTCTGAACAGGAGTATTTATATATTAATTTAATAAAATAATTTAGATCTCAAAGAACATTCATAAATGTTAGTATATTTTTGACAGGCTTTTGTTAAGTTTCAGACTTTCTGTTGCAATAGGGTACTATTGACATTATATGGCCATTTTGTACTAAAAAAATGATCATCGCTATATAAGCCTGTCTATACAATTGCCTTTAAATGGAATTTGGAATAGAACCTTGCAACAAAACAAAAAGTATAACATATATTTTTTTAGAATTTTTTAAAATATTATTCTTAAAAGACACTTAAATTAATTTGAGCACGAAATACTTAGTCTGGCTTTCCTGCGGTTTTATTTATTTTCTGAAGAATAATGAAGTTAATAGACGTAATAATTTTTTCTCAGACGAAAATCTCAGAATTCTAACATTTGTAGCTTATTACAATGAACAAGTATTTTTGTGCCTTTATAAGAAAGTTAATTTAATATTACACAGCGTAGAACTCGTAACTAAATCCCTAAAAAATATTAAAAAGAACAACAGCATAAAAAATACAGTAAAACATATGATCCCTCAGGCAATTTTCTTTAATTTACATAGGGCTGAAACCGACTTCAAAAAGAAGGAGGTCGTCAATTCGGATGTTTCTTTTTTGTTTTATCGCGTGTATCTTCCCCATTTATGTAGCGATTTCAAAAAAAATTGTTTCCGATACCCTATCAGATACAATTTTTTATTAATACTTCCGAAAAATATGCATACAAATTTCATAATAATCGATTCAATAGTTTAAGAGTTTCAAATAAACATGTTCCCGAAAGTACACTTTTAAGGCGTTTGAAGTTCGTTTTTAGTGATTTTCTGTGAAAATAAACTTGTGTTTAAGCATTATTAGATTTAAAATTATTCAATTCAGAGCACAATCGGTACTTATAAGTTCAAGCTCCAAGTATTGAAATAAATGTGCATATCATTAGCCTCACAAAAGATTCAGTGCCGAGCGGGTGTGTGGTCCCATTCCGATACTCAAACGGATATTTTTTTTTTCGTCCAACACCGAAACACTTTTTATTCTCAACAATTAATGGCTTACTATCCGAGCGCTTGTAAACCATTAAATTATTCGGATCATTAGTGGAAACTTCCATTTTTTCGAATTGTAGCGTGTAATTAATTATAAAACTGTATATATGGTTTGGTTAACAAATTGAAGTCCTGCCCGAGTTACGGCCATGGTGGCCAATCTAATCTGAGATTAGACTGCACAGGAGATATTATCGTTCACAAGTGTACGCGCGACTTTTTACATGCCCATCCTATTCATGGATTATCTTTCTTTTCAGGCAATCGGGTAATCAGCCCGCATTACCATAATCCAACCAATAAAAAACAATACAAAGTTATTGCTCCCCAGCGGGATTCGAACCCACGACCTCCGGATTACAAAGCAAGGGCCCATATCACTAGGCTACGGAGGCGGTTATCAAATCACAGTCTATTCTAAGTGTAGCTAATAAGTCTAATAAACTCGAACAAAGGAAAATGCCTAGTATTTACGTTTAAAATTACCCCAAATACAAAATAACCTTAAACAAGCCTCTTCTCAACGTTCCAGTGTCTCAAATTAGAAATTCTGTTGGTTTTAATGATAAAATCGTAGTGCCCGTGGAGTTCGTTACGAAAATTATGATGTACTTATTCGTGTACACAATGCCCCGGAGCGTTGAAAAATGTTTAAGAAATGTCTACAAGTTTTTCGCCGTATCTCGGATACGGCCACTATTCTTTGAACGTTGGCAGCGCTCGCTTGTTAGCTTTTATTCAAGTTATTTTTGAGTTATTGCCAACCCTGATAGAAATCTTATTGAATAGAGAAGGGAATTATATTCTCATATTTAGGGCTGAGAAGCAAAAGAAGGGAGAAAAGATTAGGGATGGCCTCTAGGCAACATCTCACCTCAGATGTGCATAATTTTAATTAAGTTTTTTCTTGTAGTCGCCACCTTAAGACAAGGTAATAAGTGCTGCAAGAGTTGTTACGTTACGTTTTGCTTTACCATATTAGTATATTTTAAAATTTTGTCCAACATCCATTTCTCATGGCAGTTTATTTTTGGTTTTAGATATATTGTAAAGAGTTTTCCGAGTCATTAAAATTTTAATAAAACAATAATAAATAAGGACAAAGTCACGAGATAACGTTAATAATACATGAATATTTTTGAAATGTACAAGCAACGCCCTTTCCGATGATACCAAACATGGCATATTTATCTCAAATTTATTTTTTAATATTTCACTTTCTGACCGCTAGAGGGCGCCACATTAGATTAATTTCTAAGTAGTAGTTTAGGAGCCATGAGAGAACAGATACATGCATACGTAGCCTGTCAAAATCATAACCCTCATTCGGCTTTGGCGTAGTCGGGAGAGTATGCAGTGATCACAGTTGAAGTATGCACACATAATTTTATTTCATACATACATGACTCCATCATTGTTACAAAGTGAACAATAGACGTGGTGCACGTTTAAAATGCCTATTGTTTATTCGTTCGACAATAGCTTGTATTTGATATAACGGTACGTGGTTATTATCATGAGAATGGTCAGCGTATTAATGCCCCAACACATTTACAATATTAGGAAGAAAATATGTTTCGAATCATTTAGAGGCTAGCTCTACCCTCTTCATAATCGTAGACCTTGTGTAAATTTAGCATAAAATACATCAAAAGATTCAGTTTCTTTTAGCTAATTAACTTCTAAGTATTGTTTAAATGAAAATACTAAGAATTCACTAATAAACCTCTCATTCAATTCACATTTCATAAGCTAACAAGCCCTGATTTAAAGCCTTGTTTATAAATTTAGAAATAATACAAAGCTATGGCCGCTTTGCATTTAAAATAGGTTTTATATAAATCATATATAAATACACTACATCTCGAATATACATGGACATACAACTAGTATATAGTAAGTGACATTAATAACGACCGCAAAAGTTCAACGAAACTTATAATTTTGTCGCAATTTAGCACAAGATTCATCTAAAGATTCAGTTTCTTTTAGCTAATCAACTTCTAAGTATTGTTTAAATGAAAATACTAATAATTCACTTATAAACCTCTCATTCAATTAACATTTCATAAGCTAACAAGCCCTGAGGCGGTTGTTTATAAATTTAGAAATAATAGGCCATAGCTTTGTATTCAAAATAGGTTTTATATAAATCATATATTACCCCTTTTACTCCTTTAATTTTATTGGGCCATTTAAAAGGACAACTTCGGTAATTTGAGCTTCAATACTAATTGCGACGACTGTAAACTTCGAAAATAGTAAAACTTAACGACGCCTTAACGGGTAATAACTCCTTAGAGTGACGATTACAAAACGTCACCAACCTTACATTCCGTAAGATGTAAGATTACTGACTGACAGTGACGATAAGTTAGAAACTCTTCTCTTGTAAGGCAATAACCCCAGGCAGATAGAGGACGACCGATAAAAAATAACCTAGTCAATATCATTACTGTAACACCCACCTGAGTTAGACGCACTCAACATCTCGAACATACATGGTCATACAACTAGTTTATAATAAGTGACATTAATAACGACCGCAAAAGTTCAACGTAACTTATAATTTTATCGCAAAGCAAAGTCGGCAAGATAGTAAGAGTAGAAAGGAGATTCACGAAACGAACATTTTATAGAAACTATAAACTAGAGTATAGAAAAGTTGGAACATTCTAGAGCACTCCGAGAGGAATATACGGCAACTAAAACAACTCTACAAGCTTAACATACTCGTAAGCAACAGAGTATGCTAATGCAAGAATAATGGGCGAAGAAACAATACGGCGAGGTAATAGAATCCCTGAGTAACATTATGCATCCATCAATCAAGAGATATAGGATATGATCTTATCCGAAATGAAACTCATCATTTATAGATCTGTCCGACTGGCCGAATATTATTAATAGATTTCTATCTGTTATCAGTCATCATCCGAATCTGTTAACGGTATAGACGACCGATCGTCTCGGCAGTGGAACAAACTATACATTTCGATCGATTGAAATAAGAATTGATAAAATATTAATGACGTCATCAACTATAGTAGGTTTTGGGTTCGATACTAGAAAGATTTGTGTTTTAGTAATTTCAATATAACTGTTTTACTGTACTCGTAATATAAAACAGATATCTCGTTAGTGCAAGTTACCTTATTAAAAGACTAAAGATTAAGTATTTTATCCATCGTGTTATAACTTTTTATACGGCGTATAATATTGGATGACAGTAAGGAGTCATTAATCCTCGTATAAAAGTGAAGCATATAATTTTCATATAAATCATTAAAGAGACCAAGCAACGTATATACAAAAAAAATGGAGAGCTGTTAAGGTCCCATCTAGTTCTTTCTATACAGGTATAATAATTTGACATTATTATATGAATGTCAAGACATTATGGTTTTTAAATCTTTGAAAATTATCCTCGCGTACAACAACCATTGAATAAATCTCGATAAACGATAAAATTCAAAAACTCGTTAAAAGTGCTACGAATTTAAACTGGCTAATTACTTCAAATAAATGAATTGAATGGAAATTTTCTTAGTTAAACTTAATTGCTTTCCAATAATGACTTAGTGATTTCGGAGTAATTAATTCACAGTGGCCTCTGAATCGCCTCTTAAAATAAGAAACATGGGCGAAAATCGCGATATCGTTTGCCAAATTTGCCGAGGGAACTTCAAAATCTGCCTATAAATTAAAACAACAGCGCCTTTAGAAATTAATAAGCGCTTTTTGAGTCGTTATTTTAACTTACTCATTTATTTAAGGCCTTCAATTCGGCGTTTGTCTCTCGCGTTAAGTATTAACAGTTATTTTAATACCGAGACTTGCGTTAATATTTAACTGACACGTCTACGTTGTCACGTCTTAACGTCCAGCCGGATTACTCCTTTAATTTTATTGGGCCATTTGAAAGGACAACTTCGGTAATTTGAGCTTCAATACTAATTGCGACGACTGTAAACTTCGAGAATACAAAAACTTCACGCCTTAACGGGTAATAACTCTTTAGAGTGACGATTACAAAACGTCACCGCCCTTACATTCCGTAAGATGTAAGATTACTGACTGACAGCGACGATAAGTTAGAAACTCTTCTCTTGTAAGGCGATAATCCCAGGCAGATAGAGGAGGACCGATAAAAAAGAACCTAGTCAATATCATTACTGTAATACCCACCTGAGTTAGACGCACTCAACAAGATTGTGGGCTTCATTTACAGATAATGCCCGTACTTTATTGCGGGTATGTCCAACAAATGCGTTTCGTGTCTCCCATTCTGTTGAGCAAACCAGCCTCGGCAAACACATGGAAGTCGATTACGCGGCGCAAAGTGAAAACTTGGATAATTGTGTTTAGTAATTATACGCCGTTGTTTCACGACAAACATTAATTTTACAACCATTGTTGTAATTTAACAAACCCTCGCAAACCGAACGAGTTCCCGGAACAGGTTATTTTATTTCGCATCATATTATTTGCTTATGGTAAACTGACGCTCAACTTGTGCCGGAAACATTTGTATTATTGAATGAAATGTTCGTTTGTCTTAGAACATCCTAAATGTACAGTTCAGTTTCGTTAGAATTCTGCAGGAAAAGTTACTCGTAGCGAATTGCAACTTGGGAACGGAATAGAAGAACTCATGTGTCTCCAGAGAATAGTCAGGTCATGCGTGGCATGTTTAACTTTTCTTAACTTGGCGTGTGTGCGCAATCGCCAATACCATCGGGACTGTTCTGATAGTTGAAAATACTTTTTTATATAGATATTCATTTTTAACCGACTTCAAAAAGAAGGAAGCTTCTCAATTCGAATGTTTATGCTTTTTATCTAAATACGTTCGCGCATATCTCCGACATTTATGAACTGAATTTCAGAATTCTTTTTTCATCTTATCTTAGGAAAATCGGTTTAGTAGTTTTTATTTTAAATCAAAATGTATTTTTGGGCGAAACTCCGTCATTTCTGAGCCAATTTCAAATGATCTTTTTTTATATGATAGATCATTCTTCTTAAAAGTTCCCTAAAATTTTCAAAAAACTCAGTTCATTAGTTTGTTTTTAAAATAAAACTAACAATATTTAGGAATGTACGCACATGTCTCCTGACTGATTTTTTTTTATTTTAAAAATAATTTAAACTGATTTGAAAAAGTATTATTTTATTTGATAGATTACACTTCCAAAATGGCCCTATAATTTTTTTATAAAATCGGATTATTAGTTCATTTTTAAAGTCAAAATAGCGGAGAAAACTTGCTTAGAAAGTACACTTTTAAAGGGTTTGAAGTCGGTTTTTGTAATTTTATGTGAAAATAAACTTATTACAAGTTTATATATCAGACATCTATTTAATTTGAAGGTCTTAATTTCTTCAAACTTTTTGACACCTTTTTTTCATTTAATCATTATTTTATATGTATTATGAGATCTTACAGCTAAGCTCTTTCTTCATGTCTTACGCTGTAAGGGAAATATTGCCTTCCACAAATCAAGCGTAAAACACAGGAAACCTGGCTTGTGATGCTTGTTGCATCTTTCTTTCTCCTCATTTGTTTCTTTATTCTTAATACATCCTTTATCCTCTCGTCTAATGAACTGCGTGTTCTCCGCAACGCAATGGTTGAATTTGTTATAAAACTAGAGTCAATTGAAGATGAAAAATCGAAAGCAATCAGCATCTGAATTAGGCGTCCGTAAGCTTATGATATCATTTAACATTAAGTGTATTTTTTTTATGTAAAGGAAGACAAACGAGCAGACGGTTCACCTGATGGTAAGCGATACGGTCTCCCATAGACACTCGCAAAAGTGAGCCGCGAGTGCGTTGTCAACCTGGGAAATTGCATTGAATAGTTTAATTGGATAGGATGGCTCGGGATTAAGGATTTGGAAGGAAAAAGAGTGGGAGAAAAAGGGTAAAAATGGCCATCCGGCATCCCTAAAAGTTATGCAAACTTTATTTTATGCTGACTTTATAAAGGGCGGTGGTACTTCCCCGGCCGAGCATGGCCGTAGAAGTGCAGCAAAAGCTGTGAAAAGATGTTATGCTCTACCACCTCAACAGTTGCTTATAAACTTTTCTCTATACGACATGTTAGTTTTTAAAGAAAATTACAAAAACCGATTTCAAACGTCTAGTTCGAACACTGCCAGTTCTTTTGGGACATATTTATACCGTTATATTAATTTTAAAAACAAACCTCAGAAACATTTTTGTTTTGAAAACTCTAAAAATCGTTTCAGATAAAAATCGATTCATTAATGACGGAGATCTGCGCGGATACACTTAAAAATATAGCGACACCGGTGAGTCTTGAAAATCTCATTTTTAGAAGTCAGTTAAAATTAACATTCCTTCCATTGGATGTAGTCTATCCATTAAACACTGTTACAACATCATCAACATCATACTTAGCATTTGGTACATCTTCACTTCGGTATTCTTAGTTAGTCTTTCCCGCGCACACAATCCGAAATTCCATTTCCTTTTAAGACCCCTCAATTAATCCAATGTTTACAAGTGCATGGGAAACTTGATTATTGTAAGTCGTGTTCAAATATTGTCGCGTTCATCTTGTGATTAACATAACACCTCGGCCCATACAGATGCGTCCATATTAATAGGTTTACATAGTCAAGTGCACTCCGGGCAACGTTCTAACACGTCTGGTGGACTAACGCGTACACAAATATATTCAGCAGGTGTCCAACTATTTACATACAATTTCCACAGACGCACACACATGCATACATACTCCCTCTTCAGACGGAGGCAAGATCGGTTTCATAGACACTCCGCATACAAGCCCGCGGTTATGTTGGATTTATTTAAATTTATAATAGATTTAATTTAAATATGATTCGAGATCGAATAACGCTTAAGCGTTTCTTAATAACTCGACGCCTAAGAAGGTAATGCAGTGTAATATCCTGTTTAAACGTAGGTCAACTAATTAGGTCGTAATTTGTAATAAATATGTATTACGATTTCTATTTATTGGTTTTACAATTATGATGTGGATAAATATCATATGGATAAACATCATTAATAAAATTTCATTATGTACCATTACGGAGCGAGAGAGAAGTGGACCAGAATAAAATTATATAAAACTTGACTTGCCGACTTAGAGATTTCCATAATTTATTCTATAAGCACAGATTCAAACTATTAATAACGGACAAGGTATCAAAATTAATTTTATGTATAGACTTTTTTTCCTTATTGTGTTTTGTGTGTAGGTGTACCCCAATTTTCTAAGTATACCTTCAGGTCTACTGGAAGAAAATGCTTTAAGCTTTGAGTCCGCCTATGTACGTTTATTTGTGCATAAAGATTAAATAAATAAATAAATCTAGTTAACGTATTCTGCTTACAGCACCATATGCTCGAATCATATAAGCTAGGCAACCTGGTCTCTTTGGCCAGTAATATAATATTGATATTTTCGCTGCAAAATTAACCTTTGGAAGCCTAAACGATACAGGAAATGTTGGGCAAACAAAGAGCATTAGCGAATTGTAGGCCACCCCGGCCCGCTTGGGGCTGCGCCGCCCACAAGGCAGGTCGTGACGAGAACTGCCTACTGCATCGGCGACGCCGAGCATGGTGATAGCGGATAGCGGTAGCGGAGGCGGGAGCGGGCGAGATTATACTTTGCAACATCCAGTTATTAACTTTTAACGACAAATTTATCAAAAAATTTAACCATTATTTGTTTAAATTATAAACAAAATGTGAAAGAAAATTATTACATTTTATATAATTTTTAATATATATTTAGATTTAAGAAACATATACACATATATGTTATATTTATTATCCAAGAAATAAATAAAGAATAAACTAACTAACATCAATAGTTAATTTTAATAATTTAAAATTAATTTAACGTGCCTTAATCATAATAATAGTATTAAAATGTTGAGACTTGACGAGAAATGACGCTGAGATTTTTTAACGAAAATCCAATTAAATTATTTACGGTTATTCCTATTTTTAATAATTAAGATTCATATCAGTAAGTACAACTTATTTATAGATTACCAAATAAGACAAATATAAAGTAAATCTGAAATAAAAATGTAATTGAAAATCTATTCAAAAACACACCTCCCGTCACTATGTCATATATCTGTAGTACTTTATTTACTCGTCGATACCTCGTCTGATGCGCTGAGAATGTCAATGTAGGACCCGAATGACAAATGAAATTTACTGCCAATATAAGAGCTGCTATTTCGAAAGCGAGCTTCGAAAACTGTCATTAGGATCGTTCGTCTCAAACGATAATATGAAAAGGCTCGCGGAAGCGATGGGGGCGGCGTAAAAAGTTCCTCCTAAAGTAAACATGTCAACCGAAAAATGCGTCACATATTAAACGAATGAGTAAGCCGAAGATTAGATAGTATTCATGAGAATTCAAAGCATTTATGGAACATATTTGTAAAAATGCTTGCCATATGCTTATAGTTGTGTAACGGAACTTTTTGAAAGTAAACGATTTTTTTTAGTAATATTCACCTGAATGTATCACAAATTAAACAAATGAGTTAGTCAAAGATTGAAGAGTATTTTGTGAATCAGTAAATAATAAGTCAAAAAATTTAAAAATAAATAATTGTAAAAATGTTTACCATATGTTTATTTATAGTTGTGGAACAATTTTTTTATATCAATAATTTACCTAAAGGTATCAAAAATTAAACAAATGAGTTAGTTATTTTTGTTATTCAAAGTATTATATTTAAAGTACATATTTGTAAAAATGTTTGTCACATGCCTATAGTTGTGGAACAGAATTTCTTCAAAGTAAATCATTTATTTTAATTAATAATTACGTAACTTTACACAACTTTAATATGCGGATATTTTTAAAATAGATAACTGAATAATCTCGTTCAAGCTATAGATAATTTATTTTCAATTTCTCGACGTTCAATCGACCTCAATCCGGGAAATTGTAATGAAAACGCTTGCACTGTAATGTAGAACAACTTAACGCATTAATTTAACGTAATATACTCTCGATATGTAAAGTCAATAATTAACTTAACGGATACTATTAACGAATATCTGAGTAACATAAAATTTTATGTGTAACATTTTGTAATGCAACTGTCCGTACAAATTAACAAGCGTTATATACGCATTGCATAGTTGCTTTTGTAGGGCTTATCTGTGATTTACGAGTTTAGTTTGTGCTTATCTAAGATAAATGGCGAAGCAAAGATACAGGAATATCCCGCATTACCGGTCGCGTCTTGTTTATTACCAAAGTATACTAATTGAATTCAAGAACATATAAATAAACTGATAATTCCCTTTCACGTGTCGTATATTATGCAAATGGTAACGCATTGAATTCAAACACAAACAAGATAGAAATTAAATGATGCTTTAATAAAAATAGCTGGAGAGATAATTTTTTAAAATATCGTCTGAGAGGCACGGTGTCACGAGATTTCATTACCGAGTTATTAGGTTTATTTGTTGAGGGAACGACTTTTATTGTGTTGTAAATATTTTAGGCGGCGATAAGGGGCCTTCAACAGATAAAACAAATTGATCGGGACGTGGAGTAGTGTCTGGGAAGGTTTATGGTTTACGTGGGTGGGTTTAATTGAACAGACGCGATTGCGAGAACGACCCAGTATTAATATTTAAAGTCCCTAGAAGAGGTGACTGTAAAACTCGGGAAAGAAACGTAAATCAAGATTTTGTTTCAACAAATTTTTTTTTTACAGAAAATTATAAAAACAGATTACAGTGACCTGAAAATTGTACATTCGGCATATATTTTCTACGTAATTTTGATTTAAGAAACAAACCACTGAACAGAATTCTCTAAAAAAAAATCGGTTCAGTGGTTCTTCATTTCGGATTAGACATTTTGGAAATATGTCCTGCCGGACAAAAAAAGAATTTTTAAAATCGGTTCACAAATGACGAAGATACGCATACATACATAAAATCATCCGATTGAGAACCTTGTTTTTTTAAACGGTCAAAAATATACCAAACAAAAAAAACTATTCATCTTGTACGTAAACATAAACGTAGATAAGAACACTAATACAGTGGAAATTGAGTTTACATTGCCCATACACTTTACTTAACGTTTTCATTAAGGTGGTGATATCCAGATGAGCTGATTTGCAAATATCCGAGAATCTTTATTAGCATGCCTTCGCATATTACCCGTATAATCCGTCTAAACACGCGGATATTATATATTATATAATACTGGTTACAAAGCTGCAAGATCAATATAATACTCGACTAACTGAGATTGAGCATAATTTAGAATTTGCCCCCGCGCCAGTCTTGCCGTGAGCGGTTCCTGAAGCGTTATTTCCAGGAGAGGGTAAGGGCCTTTATTAATATAACATTATCAATTCCCCTTTGAAAGCGCATAGGGTCGCTTTTTATTAGGATTTAATTAAGTGTTCATCGGAAGCTGGGAGCTTTTCAGCGCGTGCGTCCCTTGCAGACTTAAACCAACTCGCCCCATATTGCAGAAAGCTGTATTAGATGCCTTAACCCTAATCGCACGATATCGAGCACCTTATGTTTTATTCAGTGGAGATTAGCGAGCGCTCAACGCCGCGCGCCGAGGTTTTTCTTAAAATCTAATATCCGATATTATTAAGTAATGTTAATCGAGAGGAATTCAAAGCGTCGCGTAAGTAAACAAGTAAAAATATTAGATAATTTATTAAAAGTAATTAACTATTTTTAAATGACCAAACAGCATATGTTTTTTGTATACATTTCAATAATGCTTGGTATTAGTTTCTTCAATTGCTGCAATGGGCTTAGTTGTTAATATTAATATTACATTTTTGTTAACATTAAATATTAGTATTCCGTATTGTGTTTGAATAATCTTCATAAAATACTTAATATTACTTGTGGAATTGTTATATGCCATAATTTTTAAAAAGATAAATAGTCGCAACAAAGACTGTACATTTATTACATCTTATCTATGATTCACGATATGTATTTATTAAGAAAATAAATTAATCATTTTATCCTCTCATTTGTCTCCCATCAATCATTAATTATTAAAAAATGCAATAAAAATGATGAATGTTTCTTAATTACACAAATGATAACGTATCACGAGTAAAGCTGAGGCGCGCAATCATTTCTAATAACACACTTCCACCGGCCTGAGCATCCGAGCTCGAATTAAAAATAATGACCGCCGGTTAACATTTTTCTGGAACAGGGCATTACAAAAAGGCGAACGGGAGAGGCACAAATCGATGGCCGTTTGACGGGCAGCTGCGGAGTTATGAGCATTTTTATTCCACGACTCAGCCACTGAGCACACCTGCCCGCCGCGATTGACACCTTGCCTATTATAGCCTCTATGGACGACAAAAAAAAACAATGGAATGCACGCAGCCCCAAGAGAAATCATTGGCCCTTTATAAATACGAGCCATTCATAGTAACATCTTTATACGCTCGCCCATTAGCCGGGCGTGGGCAGTGGGCTCGTAGCTAAATAAAACTATTGTCGAGACTCAACAAAAACGAGCGAACATCTCTATAAAATGACATCTCAGTCCCCGCCATTGTTAACCGTAGCCGACCGGAACAATATCGCCGAAGGAGAATTTATTGCCAATTCCACATTATGTTTACCCCGAAAACTGAACGAATGAGAGGCGAGTGAATTACTTATTGTAATGACATAAAGGAGGCCAGATTGAAAGCGTCCGATGAAACCCGACTTTACCGGGAGGCGAAGTGTCTGACGGTAATGATTTATGGCAACGGAACGATGTAATTTCGCCGCATTATAGCGAAGATGAATGCGTTGAATTCATTGGCACTGATGAAAAATAAATAATGTTTTCGCGCTACTATGTCACAATGGGGGGCGACCTGTCTTTGTATTTTGATATCTTTTCTATTTTTTTTTCAACTGTATAGAACATCAACATGCAGATTTATATTGAGTCCTACAACACAATAAAAGATCGTACGTAAAAATAGCATTATAGTCACCCTAACAGCAAGAAAGAAGAATGCAATAAATAAATGAGCTATGATGAAAAATGAATAACTTTTCACAATAAACGTCACGTAGAAAGGCAATCTGCCTTTGTAGTTTGATATCTTTGCCTGAGGCGATAAACCGGCAGAGGGAAAAAAAAGCAAAACAAGCGCGAATCTAGCTCGATAACTGGTGTTCGCCGCAGGTGCGAACAAAAAGCGTCGACCGCAGGAACTGCGATCCGCCGCAAACACGTTCACGGCGCAACCATCTCGTTACATTTTATTCTATATTTAGTCAAAGCTGGACTGGATTGCACCTTGCCAGTCGACGACTGAGCCACGCGCCACGACACTGCATCACTTATCGGAACTACAAAAACTGCTACATTGTTCGAAGGGCTTCGCGGGAAAATCGCTAAAACACGTTCCTGCCCGTAATACCTCACTGGAAGGCCGCTTTTAATGGTAGCAGCTACAACAAGTTTTGCAGAGCACGAGCGGCGAAGCAACTAAGGAAACCAACGCCATACGAAAATCTCAAAGGACAGAACTTATTCTTTTGCATGTCGTATATTGAGTAAATTGTCAGAATATCATGATATTGTCAAATTCTGACACGTGTCCAAAACCTTAAACTGTTAGAATAAAACGGTTACAAAGATTTTCTTTCAGAAGTTGGTATCATGAGTTCATAATATTTAGAGTTAGGAATATCCATGGACGGTAGTAATTATTTTAATAAGGTGAACTGCGTATAGAAATAAAACCAGGTTTACTATCGTTAAGGGTAACTACTGGAGCCCTATCATTTAGACCAGGTGAATCGGTTTTGTTTGTCACCTTCTGATATTAACAAAACTAAATTAAATTGTAGCAGGGTTACAGCCACTGGGTACGAATACCCTTCTTAACGACTGCTTTAACTGTAACGGCCTCAGTATTGGGGGGGGGGGGGGCGAAACCGAACCTTCCAGTTACAAGGCTCGCCCCAACCGACTTCGTTAGCCGCTCCCATAATGACTCGCTTAATTCGAGATAATTACGAAAACGCTAACGATATTTATTGGGACCGGGAGAAACGTTTCAGGCGAACACCGTCGCGTTCACAGAGCGACAAAGTGTAGGCGATTACATCCAATAAGTAGTTGTAAATCAATTCGAAAGCGATAAATTCACTATTCAATAGCTATATTATTCGTATTTAAATCAACGTGGCAATTTGTATTCGTCGTATGTGCGGTCCCTTCCCATCACGATGTTACGATATCCGCTCGTATTGGTAAACAGCTCTATTACGTGCCGTCTTTGGGTTTAGACAAGAGTCCGCTATTTCAATCAGCAGGACTTAAGTTAATATTCGCGGTTAGCATTTAGAGGAACGGACGCGTTTTTTAATATTCAACGGGGAACAAAGGCCATTCTTTATTCGCATCGAGAGCTCTCGTCTTTGGACGCAACGCTTACTTATTGTTTTTTCGGTGTCGCTTAGACATTCCGTCAGTGGGCTTGGAATAATTCAAATTAAATATACCCACCGCGGGCGGGCCCGTGAATGCTAAGAGGCGCCTGCACGCTCCCCCGCTGGAATTGGAAATGAGTGCGGCTGATGTTTTGTTTTTAATAAACCCACATATTCGCCTTCAAAGTGAACGCGGCTTTTTATTCGATTTGTAACGACAAACGAGTTCCCTTTAACCAGCGAGCGCAAAGGCTAAGACTGATTCACGGGTTGTCCTTTTTCGGTCGGATTTAGATTTACGGCTACTATTACAGGAGGTAGATCATAACATCTTTTTAAAGCTTTTGCTGCACTTCTACGGCCACGCTCACCCGGCCGTAGAAGTGCAGTATATTAAAAAATATGCTTAATGCCGCGGTAAAAATAAAGTATGCTTGACTTTTGGGGATGCCGGATGGCCATATCTAACCTTTTCTTTCC
>JAOCPS010000012.1:3488665-3500137 GCA_025505425.1 Graphium colonna
GTCGCCAGCGGTATTTCCGGACCGATACGATTTAGGGACCTTCAAGAAGAGAGCCTATTTTTGCCTCAAAGGTCGGCAACGCTTTTGCAACTCTTCTGGTGTTGCGATAGTTCATGGGTGGTGGTAATCACTTACCATCAGCCGAGCCGCTTGCTCGTTTGCCTCCCTCTTTCTATAAATAAAATACAGCGTTACATTCCATAATATTCATTTATCATTTTATGTTCAGTTATGCCTATTCAACATTTTAATTTTCTTCACTAATTATATCTAGACGGGTTGCTAATATATCTAGCTTACTTAAAAAACCATTAATGTTTTAATGAATAATTATAATATAATTGGATATAAAAAAAATAATTTGGTAGTTAAAGGTAATTTTTCTCCCTGTTGTTCGTCTCATGGGTCATCATTATATTCTATAGCAATTAAGAGCGTAGTCTGTCTGTGTACTTCTATCTATTTTAACTTTATTGGCTTATATTTTATTTCTTTCACTCATGTACTCTTCTTATCGTTTTTGGTAATTAATTTAGAGTATTTGTCTGTTGAGGAAGCGACTTCTT
This sequence comes from Graphium colonna, assembly GCA_025505425.1. NCBI lineage: Eukaryota > Metazoa > Arthropoda > Insecta > Lepidoptera > Papilionidae > Graphium > Graphium colonna. The sequence continues at coordinate 3,489,232 of JAOCPS010000012.1, forward strand.
TGTACATTTTTATTTTTGATCTCATCTCAGTTGTATCCCATGTCTACATAAGAGACATTATCATACTTACCACTTCTAAATTTTAATTCATAATTAAATTTGTTCACATTAAGAAACTGTTTATAAGGAATTTCAGGAACAATTATATTAACATTATCTTTCTCCCTTAAATTATTAAGCTAGCAATTTAAGTGTATCTGGAAATGGTAAGAATCTTTATCATTTGTACCTCCAAGCATGATAATATAGCCTTTACGAGTTAATGTCGGCAAATTTCTTTTCTGATTTTAGCACATCAGATAGTTTAGCTCCAGGTTTAGATACACAGGTTACACTGTACTCTGGGCCTACGTACGAGTTTCTCTAATGTATTCCGCAGACTACGGCCTTGTTGATCTGCTATTACGATGAATTTCTTTTTTCCTAAAGTCAAAACATAGTTATACAGTTCGATTTTCTGCAGAGCTTAAATTCATATTCGAAACATCTGATAGTGAATTAGTACGTTTAGGTGTTCTCAATGTTATGTTTTCATCCATTTTGCGTCCTTATACGGTTGACCTTGTATTTTTAGTATTTATTAATTTATATATTAAACTATTATCCAATATTTCTCGTGCATTTCAATATCGGATTATTATCATAGTCAATCTAAATAAAAATTTCTTAATTCTCATGTGGTATTTATATGCGCCGTATTAATAAAATATGACGAGTATCTTATATATTTTTACTGCACTTCGTTTTTACTATTAAACAATTTTATAAATAAATATGATTCAAATGTATAGATAATTTATTATTATTAATTGTTATGGAAATTCTTCTTTCTAAATTTATTTATATTCTACTGATGTATTATTTTTCAATTTTCAAATAAAAAAAATAAATAAGATTCAATTATATCCAGGCCACTTGCAAATTATTTGTTTATACACAATTTGGAAATTTACATTATTTACAATTCTTTTTTTTATAACATTAATGCACTGCCATCTATCGATAAGTATTTTCAATAGATTCTATGTAAAATTATTTGAACGGGATATTACTATTTTACAGAATCTCTATAACTTGTTAACGAGTTAGACAATAAAAATAAAATAATGGCTATCTTCCTCGATCTAGCTAAACCGTTTGACACAGCGGTCATTTTTAAAAAAATAAGTAAAAAAATACCCAGATTAAAAAAACACATATGTATTAGAGGCACATAACGAGACTTTTAAGAGCTATTTAACGGGTCGTTCCCATTGTAAAAAAATGAAAATGTGGTAAGCGTAAAGCTACATGTAATTTATGGTGCTCTACATTTGAATGGTAGTAATATAATTGCTTTTTTAGATGATACAGCCCTTATATTTAATGAAGATTCGTGGCAAAAAACGTTCGCTATTGATCAAATAGTAACAAGCTGGTTAAAGGAGAATCTTCTTACTATTAACGCAGACAAAACAAAATATGTCAAATTGAAATATTAAATTAGTATACTACTATACACCGTGTCACTCATTGATAAAAGATTATATTAGGTGCTATTTCAGTTTTTCTTAATATTTTTTTTATCTATCTATGTATTTCGTTTATGATAAATAAATTATTTTTATATCCGATTAGTACTTTTATCATTAGTACAGTTACCCACACCTTAACAGATTTTAATCTTTTTATTTTTTTTGGATTTCTTATCCATCAAAGGTTGCCTGGAAGAGATTGCTCTAGGTTATAAGATCGCTTATTGTACTACCTAATTTTAAGATGTTTATTTTACTTACGAAGCACATTATTATAAAATTTGACCTTAATGACAAAATACACCAAAATCCTCATAGCTCTGATTGTAAATATCACGCATATATATTTCTCATAAATTCTTCTCTTTTGTTAATAATTACTGAAATAATAAAAGGCCTCGGGCCCCCAGTACCAATAATGTTTTATCACTTTATTCACTTCATCGAAATGCATGCAAAAGAAAGGTACATATATGGTTGAAAACCTTACCTATAGTTAGACCAAGTATTTACTGAATACCATTAAACTATTATTAATTTCTCCATAACATACAGACACCCATTCGCTGATTCACACACATGCAATCACATATCATACAAATTACACTTATTTACTGTTGTAAAATTCATTAGTCAGTCGCTACTTTCCTTTAATACAAAACTATAAAATTTTATTCTTTACGTTTTAATCACAGATTAGAGAATACTCCAGATGGAGCATTGTCAAACAAAATTGTGAAATTGATTAATGCTTACATTTAGACATGTGTGTTTTGACAACTTGTAAAAACGCATATTTCAATGGGTTTGTAAAAATTGCTAGAGTAGTAGAGTAAAAAAAATCCTGTTTATTTAAAAAACTGTGCTGAATAATTTCAATGGAATCCAGAAAAAAAAATATAAATATGGATTTTAAATTAATAAATTTATCCATAAAAAACTTAGGCAGTAATAAAATATAATTTCTACATATTCTATTAAATTTTAAATCAAATTTGTATCTCATAAAAAAATATGTTCGTGGAAAAGGTTCAGAAACTCAAATCAAACGAATATTTTTTCTTTTTATATTAAAAATTTACTGCTCTACAAATAGTTAATGTTAAATTATAAAAATAAACCAACGAAAAAACGAACGAACTAGTTAGCGCAATTATTTCGGTTGACAAATATGTAGTTAAAGAAGCATTTGGTCATGAAAATATTCATATCTTCTTTTTTTATAGAAACGAAGACAAACGAGCAGACGGTTCACCTGATGGTATGCGATCTCGTCACCCACCGGAAAATATACAAACGCAACATCCGGAGAGTCGCAAATGCGTTGTCAACCTGGAAGATCGGATATAATAGGTTTATTGGATAGAATGGGGTCGGGATTAAGGATTTGGAGAGGATAGGAAAAGAAAAGGGTAGACATGGCCATCCGGCATCCCCAAAAGTCATGCATACTTTATGGTTTGCCGACTTATAAACGCTCGCGACTTTGAATTTTGAATCAAATTGGGCAAGATTGCCGATATGCCATTATATAATTCTTCTTAAAGATACTCTACAAAAATTCTTTAGTCCACATAATATTAGATTCGATTTAAGATATAAAATACAAAAATAAGAAAGTAAGTAACTTTTATATATTACCAATAAATAAAAATTACTGACCTTCTTTAAGGGTTTTTAATAGGTAATTTCTTTTACATAAGAGTATAACCGTATTGACGGTTTTTTTTAATATCTTGCCATCATTTTGACAAATGAGAAATCAAATTGTATACAAAGGTGATGGTCATATTTAAAGTATAAACAACTGAAAAACAATCCAGTTCTAAGTACCATCATTTAATTCCAACATCTATAATGTAATTTATTCTGTGTAGCATAGATACAAAACAAATTCGTAGAACGAAAAACGAGAATTTTAAAGAAAAAGTTTCGTGGAATACCGCAAAGAAATTATGAATAAGCGAACCGTGAAATAATACTGGCAAAGTGTATTTTCGCGCTCTAAAACATTTTACAAACAGAAAGTTGCCTTCAACATTAGCAACGTAGGCTACCTTAGAACTATTCTAAAAACCAAACGCTTATGACATCGGCTTGTTAAATGACGTCTACAGTATAATATGGGGCACGAGTTCGAGATAATACCGAGCACTTCTAACGATTTTTTGCTCGAAAAACTCTAGAGAACGGAAGACAGACACAGTAATTTGTAAAACAAGACGCCGCTACCGCCCCGAGTAGGAGCTGATTGTTCCGACTCGGTTCAACGGACGCGTCTCTCGTTAAGATATTCTACGTGAAACGAAAAATGATACAGTGGAACGATAATTTATAACAGTTTTTCGTACGGGCTCCGGGGGGCTATTTCGCTTATGGGCTTATGACCTAACTTTTAACTAATGGCAGCTCAACGCAAGCGCTTTCGTCCCATTATCGCCGCAGCACTGCGATAGTGTTGTATGGAAACTTTCGTATAACTGGAGTAGTTTGAGGTGATAATTAAAAATTAACTCCTCGGTAAAAAATTAAAAAAAAATACGCAATTGATATTTTTTTATTATCCTATCATCTTTAAAGCATTACCAAGTATGCAAGCTTAATTTAAGGACTTATATGTTCATATTGATCAGTTATAATATTTGGTTTGGGTACCTAGATACTCCATTAATATATAATTAATATGCCTAAATTACAAAATCGTATACAATAAAAAAAATTAAAATCATAAAATGCGAAATAATTTATTAAGTTGCTCAAATGGACAATTATTAGTATTCAGTTATGTCCAGTTTTCTTACTATATTAATAGTTTTTTGTTCTTTAAAAAACGCTGCCCTAATTATAAGATCCAAGTCTTGTGTTACAAGAGCGTTTACAAACTTAGATTGCACAAAGACAAATAGTACATTACATTACATTTTAAATGTAGAAAAAAATTCCAAATAAAAGAACTCAAAGCATTTATTAACCAAATAAAAGCTTCCTGATTGTTATTGTAACGTGCTTATTGCTATATTACCCTTTAAATTTCTAACGACCAATATAAAGCTGAGGGAATTCTAATGCGTTTTTAATATCTATTTACGTGCGCGAGCGCCAAGGATATTGCGCATTATAGTCCCCCGGGAACCCTTAACGTCGCTCACTATCAAGACGAATTCTCATGCCGAGCGATGCCCGTAAAGTGGAAATTCTCGTACACTCCAATGGACGCGCTCACTGACCGGGAATCTAATATTTCAACGTAAAAACGATACGCCAATAAATACTTCGTCCGTCAAACCCGTACAGCGTAAGGCAGCGCACGATAAATCAAGCGGATCGCATGCGACATTTTCTATTTGAATAATAACGTACGAGCTTTCCCTGTATCGAGTGTCGTGGATGTCGCATCTATACTAATTTATGAATAAGCGCAGGCACTGAATTGTTAAGCGGTGGAAACGGCCGCGCGTAAACTTTCCCCCCAAACAACTCTGTTACAAACTGTAAAGGCAAATACCACTTAGCGAGCAGCAGGAAAGTGACTTGATAAGACAAATAAAAAAGCTCGAAGCGCTCTGCCGGCGCGCCTTATAATTCACGAGACGTTTGAAATGTTTATTACGTTCGTCTCCACGTTACTACAGGCGACAATGTAGAGACAGACGATATCGTTTGCCCGACCTTTAACATATAAACAAGATAGCACCGCTCATTATCAATTGTATACACAGCGCGACTCATTTACGCTCGCTCAAATGGATTCAATCCATCAAGCAATACCCACCTTTTATCTGCGAATAAACAGCTGCGATTTTCTTTCACGAGTCCATTCAAGAAAACAAACCGGTCCCGATTGTAAACAGTCACGTCTTACAAAAGTTCACACACCAGCACAGTCAAATCCAGTTCACAACACGGGGGCGAGTTGGCATTAATTGTTTTACTACGATGTACGTGCGAGCGTACGGCGCGAAAATGGGGAGGTGGGTACGTGCGCACAGCTCACGCGCCGAACGCAGACTGACGGTCTGCGGCTTGGAGCTTTTCTAAATATACACCCCCCGATATTTTCCCGCGCACCCTTCGAGCGCAACGCGTGTTCCATGCAATTTTCTATAAATTTTCGCATAAGCTCCAAAGCTATCCTGTCAAAAGCCGTTTTTGCCCGAGCTCATGCGGGGCCTGCATTGTTGTTATTGAATTAGGCGACCTTAACCGAAAGTCGTTTAACGTGAGAGTAATTAAAATTCCTGATTTATTTTTTCAACTAAAATTAAGCATCCTATTATGTTATGTTTTTTAACTCAAGATCTCAACAGCAATGTATTATACCACTATGAAAAACCTTAGTGTGTTTTAATGATATTTTTTTGATATTCGGTCGATGGTTTTCTATCGCTCGAGTGATTTCCAAATAACGAGATTGGTGATAAGCCTACATTAGACAAATGGCATTGGCTGCGAACACATGGGTCGTGATACAGCTTCGATGATTTGTATCCTATCACAATCGGTGACCACTCCATTAGGGAAAACGAACGTAATTAATTAGCTCTATATTTACGTACATTTTTTCTCTATTTCGATTCAATTTATAAACATGTTACTGTGATAACTCATTCTAAAAGCTTTTCTATAAATAAATTGATAAAGAAAAATATTACACCCACGTTCCCTTATACGAGTTCAGAGTAAGGGACAAGCTTTTAATATAAATATTGTTAATAATTAGAGGAATGACTTTTGATATTTGAAAATTACTTAAAATTAATCCAATATACAATTTTTCTACGGGTTCATATTTCGTTTTTATTTATTTACATAACAAAAAACAATCCTGAAATATATGAGACTAACCGTCGTCTGCTATTGGCGAACATACAAACCCCTCCAGAGAATATTGCTGTCCATGCATCGAGCGAAAGCAAATTAAAAGTATTTTAAACCTTTAACTGATTTTAAAAAGGTGTGATTCTTCATTTGTATTATTATTTAATCGTCTTTTTTTAATGTCATGTGCTGTTACACGTCACGTCCGATAATTGTTTTCATCTTTTTTATAAGGAAATTTTGAAAAAGAGCAGGCCAGTTTACCTGATGTTAAATGATATGAATTATCATACTTTTATACTTTAAATTAAATTCCCTTTTTAAAAATTAAATCCATAAAGCGTCGTAAGAAATACGGAAAATAATTACTATATATTTTTTATCTTGATGCATTAGAATTTTGGTACCATCCTTGAGCATTGTCCTTTAACAAATATGCCCATTTATAAAGCATTATAAAAAATTACAATAAAACTCACATTCACACAATCTTTCATTCAGATTTAATTATGGTGTAACGTTTTAATGAAATAATTTATGATTGTAAGGTAATTAATAATTGAACTATAATTATAACATAATTATGAACTATAGTTAATACTAAATAACTGCGATAATTGTGGTTTAAAAATAACATGAAATACCTAAAAGTAGTCTGTCGTTTTAGGTATTTTATATAATCTCTTCGTTATGAAAAATAAAAATATTTTATGACACTAATGTAGTTTTTGTTCAAGGATGTGGCAAACTAGCAGATGATTTAGTTTTGCAGCTGCGTTACTCGGCCTCGCCTCGAGTAGAAAAAACGAAAAAAGCGGATGAATGTCTTAGTGGACTTACTCACTTCCCTTACTCATCAGGCAGAATCTAAAGCTTGACATTGAAGGCTTTACCCACAGCAACAAAATAGTTTTTTTTAAATTTCAACATTTAATCCGTTACAGTATATAGTAGGCATGGGCCGTTTCACTGCTTTTTCACTTGCTATTGGTTATATAAAGTTATCGTTGCATACAAAGAGAATGGTAAATAACCGATAGCAAGTGAAATATCACTGAAATGGCCCATGCCTAGTATATAGCTTGCAAGATAATCTTTATTTCGTAGCAAATACTTACTAAGTACCATTAACATTGCTGGAACGAAGTTCCTTATAGGGCGTTGCGGCGGGGTACCCTAATCGGCAAAAAACGTCCGTAACGCATGATTTATCGTATCTATAGTCTATTTATGATGGCTATACTGTGTCTAATGTATAGTCTAGGGGGATGATTAGTCATTTATATATTTACATATTTTTTATTTATTATTAATTAATATATTTATTTCTTTATTTTTATTGCAGGTTGTTATTATTATTAAATATTATTCATTTAAATAGCTGTTTCTTTGTATACTGTTATTCTATATTTTTTTTATAAATCATTGTTAACAAAATACAAATGTTAAGATAATTTTGTAAATTAGTTTTTGATGTTTACCGCTAAAAAATTTGAATAAAAAATGTAAGCCCGAATAATTATTTTCTTTATACCTCGAATAACACTTGAAATTAATATTTTATAATATTATTATTATTTTATAATAATTAATAATTTCATAACAAGAAACTTCGTTCTTATCTGGTGTCCCACAACACCACATGTTTTTTTTTTATATCTATACAAGAATTGATAAAAAAAATAATTGAAAATGGAAGCCTAAAGTCACAAGTTATTTACGTAAGCATTTTGTACTAACAGCACAACTGTGTCCGTTTACAATACGCAATAATAATTACTTAAATTTACAAGCAACGCAGACAGTGATTTAGGGTTTGGCAGAAACATTGTATTGCAAAATAATCGCCCGTTGTCCGAATATACACCTGGTGTCAAGTAAACTGACGTGTAACCGGTTTACATCCTACACACGGTACGGATAGAAAATAACCGTTTTCCACTTCATAAATAGAAATTAATTTAAAAAAAATTACGCGGAAAAAAAACTTTTGAGGAAATATACGATTGGATATTTTTACTTTTTCGTACAAATAATTTTAATTGTAAATGATTAATTGTTTGATTATTACATTCTCTCCATCTAAGCTGCATAATATGGAAGTAAAATAACAGTTTATTTTTAAATTATCCCACTGCTTGTCAAATGCCTCGTCTAGTTAAAGAACGGATTGGAAAACTTCACATATATCCTCTACGATGTTTTCCTTCACCGTAGGGCATGTAGAAAGTCAGCACTTAAAATTGCTATTAGAAAATCAAGAACTTTATTGGTGCTGGCTCCGGGAATCGAACTCAGGTGCACAGAGTAAACAGAATTGAAGGTGAGCAGGACACTGAGCTACATGAGTAAATTTTAATCCTTTTACACGAATTGAATTTTTTACGCCGTTTACTTTTTATGCCCTAATTAATAACGCATAATAAGAATATTAATGAGTGATAATAAGAATATTTTTTAAAATATAGTGCTTTCAGTTATAAAATTTAAAATGTTACACGAATATAATTTAATATTGCCTGGGCTATCATGCCGTCAGTGCTGAGTTTTGGTTTACGAAAACCATTATTACTGGGTTAAATCTGTTTAAATTTTTTTTGAGTGTTGAAAAAATTAGCAAAGATTAGCATTACCAAGGAATGCATATTCCTTAAATAACATCTAAAAGATAAAATATTGATTGCACTTCAGGAGTGCCGCCAGAAGTGTAAACTTGAATATAAAATAAATAAAATAAAACAAAAAATATATTTTTTTTAAATATAAAATAAAACATATTAATATATTATAAAACACAATATTAATTTATTGCGCTATTGAACATAAACATTTTCGATCAGGCCACGTGTCCTAAGGCGAGTTTAAAATTTTTTACCCATCCCCAAAAAGTGCTCAACACCGCTATAGAAGTTTTTTTTTAAATAATTACAAATCTTACGGTCAAAGTTTGACCATTGTAGGATCTCTTTGTACATGTAATATTCTACGATCATTGAGTAAAATGCTTAAAATCGTTCGTTAACTCTACAATTCATCCGATATTTACAAAACGAATGCAATTCAGGAAAAGTTTAATTCCATTGAAAAATACTAGATTATTCTATTGTTGATTTAATATTATATTAAAATATATGAAACTAGCCACATATGCAAATCTAACATTAGACAAAAGTTTCAAAATAATTAATAGAAGTCTCGGTGTACCGAAGAAAACCATTTTCAAATTTATAGGACAGTTCCCTGAACGAGTATTAGAACTATCGTACTTTTTCTGCTGTAACTTGATTTAGACTAGCAGTTATTAGAAAACGTATTCTCTATGCTAATAATGCAATATAAGGCAATTTATCAAAGGTAGGAAGGACAGCTGCAACTATTCTTGTATGCTAAATACCCATAGGTGGTGACGCCACAAAAAAGTAGGCTGTATCTAAATTTGTGTGTAACCCAAAAATTTAAACAGACCGATTTTTTCGTATAATGCGTTGATGTTTTTTCAAGATTCATATTTTTGTTCTACTACTAGATGTATTTAATTTTGTCTCCAACAGTCACGGTGGCCACATGTTGGAAAACTTACAACACTTTGGTTCCTCGACACATCTTGTGGAAGTACCCTTATTAAATCCAATTTTTTAAAACATTTAGATTTCTTTTCTTTTTCCTTCTAGCCTTTTTCCAAGTTACTTGAGGTCGGCTTCTAATCCACCCAAATATTACCTGAATTTCAGTTTTTACGAAGAGCGACTGGCATCTGACCTCTGTAACCCAAAGGGATAAGCTGAATTCGAAGGATGGATTAGTTGTCAGGACATTTAAAGGCACTGACACCCTATAACGACTGCCAAAGATGTTTTTGACAACCGAGACCGATTTTTTATAGTCCCATATTTCTATTGAAATAAATGTAAATTAACAAATTTTATAAATTATATTCTCTAGATGGAAATAACGAAGATTAAAGTTATTTTTATTTCTCTTGCTCTAAAAAAACCGAAGGCGTGAAAGCATCTCGTAATAAATACATTCTAGAATATAACATAATTTTAGAAACACCTTGACTCACGGGGTGCGGACACCCTTTGTCCCAATAACACAATGAACGCACAATTCCCCGAATGCCGAGCCTCGAGACGTAAGGTCTATCCACTGCTAATATAACGTACTTCTGCACCGAGTGGTCAATAAATTACCTGGCGGGAACAGTAAATCAGCGGCAGACGATACGAGATTTCTTAGCTTAAGCATCCACGCCACTTTAATAAAAAACGATCAGCTTCGACTAGATCTTAGGAGCATTAAACAATTTTATTTGCAATTAAGAAACTTCCATAAATAATTACTAGAACTTTATATCACAATTTTAATTTAACCCCCAAATTCCTCTCAAACAAATTACAGTTATATGAAAAAAATGCATAAAACTATTATAAAAAGCTATCCAAACCAATTGCAGCTATCTTTATTTTAACAAGTAAAGTTAAAATGAAGATAGTTCCGTGCTCGTTTTCTTGGTGTCTCATCAAAGGATTCTAGTCACTGGCTTCAAGCTCTTCCATCAAGCAATTTAGGTA
>JAOCPS010000012.1:3508198-3519444 GCA_025505425.1 Graphium colonna
GCATGACTTTTGGGGATGCCGGATGGCCATGTCTACCCTTTTCTTTTCCCACTCCTATCCTCTCCAAATCCCTTATCTCGACCCCATCCTATCCAATAAACCTATTCTATCCAATTTCCCAGTTTGACAACGCACTTTGTTTATGGGCGACGGGATCGCTTACCATCAGGTGAACCGTCTGCTCGTTTGTCTTCCGTCGCATAAAAAACATATATTGCTATAACTTGTATACAAAAAAATAAAAACAAACAATAAAAAACATACCAAGACTGGTGCCTTATCGATCCTTGTGTCCATGTCCATACAAACATGTAACTTCTGTTCAATAATCGAGACATCGAATAGTCTGACGCACATATCAACGAGTCCGGGTGGTATATATGGTATGGGAATCGGAACGCAAAATGGCGGTGGATTACTTGCTGTGAATATAATTAAAGTTATAATTCGATGGTAATAAAAACTACCTTCTATTATTTACAACTATACTGAACTCCTAATAAAAACGGGCTTAAATTTCTATTTACATTTTTGATGAAAGTTTGTCTATCAGTACGCCAACCCTCATCATAGACTGCTAACGTCTAAGCAGGAAGATATCTGCGAGTTTCACTTGTGTATTCGTATTAAAAAATCCATCGTAGATAATGGATTTTGTCCACCCCAGTGTGTTTTTAGCACACTGAAGAAAATTTTAGTTAAGAATCTTTTTTCATAGTAAAAAAAACCCTTTATAGTTATTATTAACATTTTCTTCAAATAACTTAGTGGAACGTAAAATTTGCCATAAACGTGATAGTACATTAGAATACCTGAAAACATCTGGACCAATACACTATTGTTGCTCATCTTTACTTCCAAATTGATCGTAGCTTCGGTTGGTTCAAACTTTATAATAGCACAAGCTGTAAATAAAATTAATAAAACGTTTATTTAAAATAATGTACCATGGTTTAAAATATAATGAAATCTTAATGAATAGCTTTAAATAATAATGTAGTATTATATTTTCGTTGTTTGAACTTAGACTACAGCAATCATTGTAACGGAATAAATAATCTAGGTGGATTGAACTGTGAATAAACTGCTTTATTTAGTAATTAATATCTAATTTTTCTTCAGAGTCTGTTTCAAATAATTTAATTAAACTTACTGCGCCTGTCAAAGCCGAGAGTTTCGATTCTGATACCGGTACAACAAGTACATTTAAGGCTTTCACATTCACATGGTCCTCCGGTGAAGGGGAGCCGGAGTTTCCAACCAGGCCGATACCATGGCCTAGGCATCATTTTCCTTATAGTCTATAAATAAGGGATATTTTCATAAATAACCAAAGAATTTTTGATACGGATAAAGGAAATGTATGGAATTATACAAAACGTTTTCTAGCAATAAGAAAAATTACGTATTTTACCCGACTGCGCTAAATAGGAGGGTTATGTTTTTCGAGTATGTGTATGTTTATTTTTTGTACTGTAAGCTGTATGACTTGACGGATTTTAATTTGAGTGATGTCTTTAGATTCATATTAAATTTGACAGTGAAACTGGGTATATCAAAATTGATGTGATGGTGTGGTGGTATGGTGGATTTTAGTCACCTAAATAAATATCTTTTAGATTTTTTTTAATTCCTCAAGTGGAAAACGAAAATATATAGAACTTATAATTTCAAATATTCAAAATATACTTTTAGTATATTTTTACTTTTGCGCAGCCAGCTTTTTTGTTAATTATTACCTGTTGCTTTTTAAACTAATAGTTTGAAATTCTTTAAAGAAACTTGTTTTATATTTAGAAATAATTAAAATTTTTTATATGATATTACCTCGTTTGTGTGAATATCGTAATAAACAGAAAAATCTGTCACATCCATCGCGATGCCCCGTTGACTCATTTCTACATCGTTAGAATTCTTATCAAATGCCGGTACTGAAATATGAAATCAATCATATCAACATTTGTTTTCTCCAAAGTAATAAGAAAACAGATTGAATAACATAAACTTCTATCTTATTCATGATGGTTTCCACTATAACCACAAACCGATTTAACTTATCACAGAAATGAAGGACATTTCATCCTCACCTAGTTTAATCGTCGCGATAAAATACAGGAACACCGTACACACTTTTGTTTTCATTTTCATTAACAGTTATACGAAACTAAATATTCAATTGTTACTGTCACAAGGGACACCATTCAAATGACAGCACGTTTATGCTTACGTTAAAACAAAGCTGTTAAAGGTTTGGCTTAAACAATTTGTATGCAATATATGTTACGCTCGCGATTGCAGCTGACTTGCGGTACTTTCTAGAGAAACTCAGTTGCGACGATATCGACTCAGAATAACGTGGGTTGAACACCATTAAGTACCCAACATAGTATTTGGGATAGCAACGTCTAATAAAACGCAATTTGTCTCTGTAAAAATTTAATTCCAAGATGCACGATCAGTTTCATATACGAATATAGTTTCGATAATAAATGCAATGTGAAAGTTGCTTAAATAAAAAATTATATCACCAGATGTTCTTGGTATTATTTTCCATTTTAAGATACTAGTCTTCTAATATATCCATTAGCGATCGGACTAAATTCTCGTCGTACTCCTCAATATCATCTTCCCCTGCGTCTATAACTGCATCAACGCCCCCTTGTGGATTTGCAACTGGCAGTCCACCACCCTCGTCAGGCTTTACCATGGCCAAACCATTAGCACCCATCCTAATTAAAAAATAAAAGTATTTTTACTACAGCTGTTATCATTACCATTGACTAACAGAATTTGAAATTTTAATACCTTAGACAATCGAAAACAACATTGAAGAGTTCGAACGAACCCCATTCTCCCTTCATTGACATACAAAAATGGAGGTTTCTTCCGGGAAAGAATATGTTGTAAAATCTTGCGCACATTTTCAGGTTAGGCATTCTCGGTGGACTTATGCATATTGGTCTCGGATTCTTTCCTAAAAATATAAAACTTGCATTTACTACTATAATATACCGGTTATGGTAAAACGTCAAACTGACCGCATACCTGATATCGAATTTTCGTAGAGAACTCTGTTATTCATTGACATGGCTACGTCAAACGCGAAGTCCCCTGGAGAATATGTGACTTTCATACATGCTTTCTGTCTAAAAAAATCTAAAATTGGACCACTGCAACACTTGCATACTCCTAAGTTACAAGAACATGGCCTTGACACTGAGGTACTTTGTTCAGAGTCTTGATTTTGTCTCGAAACTGCCGTTGGCAACTTTCTTGAGTGAATATAATCAGTTAAAAGTAGGGCACTGTCCGGTACTTCCAATTCTCTAATTTCATTGCGGTATGGTTCATACGTTTTTATTGTCACTAAAATATATACATAAATGAAAATTAGTTATTAAAAGCTTATTAAACGAATTTTTATTTGATTTGATATTATCAATACAGATCAAAACAACACTCTAATAGTAATTCAGACTTACCTACTTCATTGGTTCCAGATACAGTAAGGAGGACAAGAGATAACAAAAAAATATTATGCTTCATGTTATTAAAAGCTTTTACCAGTATGAAGCTGTGCGTGCAATGATCGCGTGAAAAATCCTAACGCTCTAATTGGTTCCAATAGCTTTTAACCGGTTTAAAAATTTATGGTCTCTATATAATAGTTACACTTTCTCACATATTTCACAGCTTAAATAAAATGTATTTTCCTTTAGAGCTTATTCTTTTAGCAAAACGAAAGCGCTCTGTTCGATGCTCGCGATATGCATGATGAGTTTACGCTAACCCCTCCTTTTTATAGGCTTTAACCGCTTTTGAAAACCGTACGATATGAATCGCATACTTTCTGAAAAGATTATTTTAAAATATGAAATTGATATATTGTTTTGATAGTAATGTTACTATATTATTACTATCAAAACAAGATATCAAATTAAATGAATTAACATAGTAATTCGATATCGGAGGGAAAGAAAAACTCGTGTTTAAGTAACAATATAATTTAATAAATAGTTATAACCCTACATTTAATAAATAGTTACAATGCTTGCAATATTAACTGAGGACAAGTTAAAAATTTTATATTAAGTTTCTTAGGTAAATATTTCGCCAAGAGCTTCACCAATGTCATCAAGAGGTCCGTTGTTATTTGGCCTGGATCCAAACAGACCACCACCTTGCCCTCCAAAAAGACCACCACCACCACCGTTTCCACCACCTAGGAGTCCAGCAGCATTTTCCAAAAATCCTCCACTACTCTCGCTGTTGCCACTACCAAATAAATTTACAGGCTTGGGGCCTTGAGAAATTGGTTTTTTAGGCTTTAATCCAGTTTGAACGCCTGATGACCCAAATCTAAAAATAATAGAAAATATATTGCTCTTTTCTTTGAAGACCGTTGATAATTTAATAATTGCGATATTGTTAGACATTTCAAGTGGTGGTGCAAAACTTATGAGTTTTTGAATATAAAAAAGATCAATCTGTAAAGTGAACGAAAAAGTCAAATTATTTACCCGAAACACCTAAAATTAGCCGAGTAAATTGGAAAACCGGCAATATCCGCATTCATATCTAAACATGCGAATGTGTTTCCATTTCGAACTCGTATATCGGAGATTTCTGCACATACACGAACAAAAGGCGCTCTTCTTGGGTTGAAGCAAATCGGAGGGGGATCGCTCGCTATAAAACAAATTTATTATTTCTATATTTTAAAACTATTTATTGTCATTTTATCACTTAAATTACTTAAGAACACGTATGTTAAATAAATAAGAATAAAGAGAAAGCAGACAAAGCCACTGAGTTATGACTATTATATTAATAATAAATAATAACCTGATACGCGTCGACGGACAACGGTACTGTTATTGACGCTTAATTTAACGTCAAAAATAAAATCTTCTGGCACGAATGTGATATTACCACACGCTTTCATCCTTACTCTTTCTAATATTGATCCCGTACAGCATCCACAATTCCTTTTCACACACGTACATGGAAATCTTATAACCTGTCCTTCAATTTCTTCAGTTGGGGAGTCACTAACATCGTTCTCATCGATTGGACCTTGAGTTATAGTGGCAATAGTAGAGACAGGACTTGGCATAGCTACTGGAGTAACTATTTCATCATTTGTTTCAGGTGGATCAGCTTCTGAAATTGGTAATGTCGTGTCTTCTTCTTCTACCTCTTCTTCTAAAGTATCGATTTCTTCCTCTTGAGGGACTTGTACCGGTACGACAACAGTAAGTGGAGATTTCAATATGGGTGTTTGATCCAAAGCTTGTTGCCAAATAGCATATGGAACTTTGAAATTAATGACTTCATATTTTTTATCTTTTGTAGTAACTTTACCTGCAAAATTCTCTTGTTAGCTATTTAATTTATTTTTTTAAATAAATCATAAGGTCTTTAACTCTATTTCTCCGACTTACCAACAGCAGCTGAGCACCCACAAAATAAACATATTATGCTTAACAATTTACAAACAAACGCACCTGAAGCCATAATCACTTCAGTTATTTGTAATTGAATTGGCAACAACAGTTACGCTTGGCTCTCCAGTTGAAATTGTAGGCGTTGTAAGTTACCTCCCTCTATTTAACGGCAGTCCAGTAAAAAGTTTCGATACTTACTTTAGCACTGTCGATGATCACAACAAACAAGTTTTAAATTTTAATGCATTGACTAATGAAGTGAAAGTTTTCTTTCATAACAAATGACGAGACCTGAATATAACAATCCTTAAGGGACTGTTGCTTTTATTTATTATATTTTACTTTCATGTAATTATGATTTCTACAAATGTACGGGCACCTATATTTAATTGTTGTACTCAAAGGTATTACATAAAAATAATTTTAATAAAACTTACTTTTATGATTTTTTATCTGTACGCTCACTATAAAAAACAAATCAAATTTAATAAACGCACTTTAGAAGTATATTGCGTTTCATTATCTTAATCTATATACATGTATATGAATATGTATTATAACATTTTTTTAATTTTTTAAATGATTATTCGTTTAAAAGATTTTTATTTTGCTAGTGCCTAAATTGATTAAGCCATTTAATATATACGACTGTTACCTAAAGCAGCAACGGTCAAAATTCTTTAGCAAGATATTTGTAATGTTTTTTAAAGTTTGATGTTAGACCATTTATATAAATTTCATCGGGTATAATTTTTTCGAAAATGTTTGCTTATTATATTTAAGATCATATATTATTTTAAAAGCATTTTATAAATGATGATAACATTTTTTTCATTCCAATGCCTTCAATATATACATAATTAAGTTTACTTTTAAACGAAATTAAGGGTGAAGAAACCAGTACGAATATTAAACAATTTTGAATTTTAAATAGTTTAATTTCAAATAAATTAATAACAGTAATCATATCATTTACCTGTAACCTTAATTCTTACATAAACTACTTAAAAGAATTCTCATATCTTATTTCAGTTCCACTTTTTATAAGTGTACAATAAATAGTATTCTCCTATGATGACTATTTACAAAGACTTAATTACAAAAATAAATAATGACTGTTCCTAATTAGACCCATATATTTTTATGGTTGAGACCATTCGCCACGCATCATTTTGTTTTGCCTTCTGCTGTTTCTTTTATTTTTGTTATCAACACGATCACTTAAACCAATCGTTTCAGATAAACCTCCAATTATATCATCGTAATCATTATTCCCCTTATTACCGGCATTATGCTTTAAGTCTTTATTTTTATTTTGACGTTTATTTGTTCCAAAAATTCCCAATTGATGTCCCACAGATTCTCCAATTTTGGTTAAATCTAAAACATCTAAATCTGCTAATTGAAAATCAGCACCTCTATGCTTCTTTTTTGGTAGCGAAAGTCCTTCGTAATTGTTATTGGAAAACGATGTATCTTTTATGTAATGTGACCGAGTTTGGCCAGAAATATATGATCCTTTATCGGGCACTAGTTCTTCAGATTGTGAATCAAGGTTTTGTACTATTTGTATCATATCATCTTTTATATTTTCCGTTGGCACATATGATACTGTAGATGGAATTTTAGGAGTAACAGTTTCGATTTTTTCATAAACTACCTCATTAGTAGTTATCCTCTTATTTGATTCATTAACATCATTTACAGTTGAAGTCATAGGCATGACAGATAACTGACCAGTTATATGAGCTAACGACATTTCAAGACTGGGATCTTCAAAGGTTGTGACAGATTTTGGTGTTGTGGGAGATTGGATTAGGGAAATTTTCTCGCTTACTGGAGCGGTTTCTTGATTTATTGAATCATTATTTGAAATCGGTTTGTTTTCTACTTCTTTAGGGGGCAAAACTTCTGAAACTACACTTGTAGGTGTTGTAGTTGAAATCGTTAATGTTGAAATAGTTGATGTTTCTGTTGTTTGTGTTGGTCTTCTTGATGGGCGTCCATTGGGTCTTCGTGTTGGTCGGCGTGTTGGTCTCCGAGTGACAGGGCGAATTCTAATAGTAGTTGTTCTCGTAACAGTAGGTCGTACTGTGGTGAGACGGGATGCTGGTCTTCTATTAGGACGGCGCGTTGGCCTTGGTCGCCTTGTAGGTGTAGGAGAGGGTAACGTTGGTGCTTGTTTCTTCTTGTTTTTGTTCGATTTCTTGCCTCCAGACCCGAACAAATCTCCTAATAAGTCCTCCCCCAAAAGGCTAAACCCTGTATAATCGGCACTTTCGACGTCATTGACGCCATCGAGGTCTCCTAAAAGGCATTAAAATTAATTTATATTTAAATATTTTTAAGTGATTTATAAAATAAATATAGACTGAAATACAAATAACTAAAGACAAAAAAAATTACGATATATATTTGTTTTCTTGGCTTTGCTTTCAATATTTATATTCTCTTTATACTAACCACCATCATCGTCATCATCTTCTGCTTCTTCATATTCATCATCACCACCCAGTCCAAAATCATCATCATCGTCATCATCATCGTCGTCGTCATCGTCATCCTCATCAGGTTTTGCATTTTGAGGTACTAAAGGCAGAGGATCCGCAGGTTCGGATGTAACACCACGAGGACCAAATTTGAAGCAAGACACTCGAACAGCTGCTTCTATAGTACTCTTAGATTGAAGTTCTAAGCCTAAACAAGCTCGGAATTCTTCACCAGATCGTGCAATATTATAAACCCGTCCACAGAATTTTGATATTCCTCCTGGCAGAGGCATACAAACCGGACTTGGTTTGCGACCTGAAAATATATTATTAGCTGCTTAGTAAACGAAGTTGGCAATAAAGAATATATTAAAAAAAAATAAAAAAAAAGCTTTTTTAAATTATTTAAAAAATCTCAATTTATTGCCTTTTTATAAGATTGCACTTTGGCACATTTTTTGTTTTGAAGTATTTAGTTAAAGTGCTTAGTGACAACTACGATAAAAAATCTGGTCAGCGTTGTGAAATGGCAGATCTTCTCTATTAAGGCCATGGATTTTATTTCATATCCTTATTAATAAATAAACCCGAAATAACTACTTACCGGATAGTGTGCGATTTGTTATCACTTTTCTACCGAAGCTTAGGGACACCGACATTTTATCATCATTTAAGTACATTAGTGTAGCACAACCTGAAACCATAACATTTTTTTGTAATTATATGGCAATTTTTATTGAATAAATATATAAATAACTACAATAAAACAAATAATTATACCTGCACCGCTCAAATTTACAAGTGGCACTTGAAAGTCTCTGCAGCAGTTGCAGAATAGTTCAGAGCATTTGCAATATCTATTGATGCCGCTGTCTTCCGCTTTAATGTCACCATTTTTGTTTTGTATCCCAGTCTTATTATTCTTCTTTTTACCTAAAAGTAAAAAAAAAATAATATAAACAACTGATTTTGTGCGAAATAAGTTAAAGGGAAGAAAAATGCGGGAAATTTCAGTGCAAACTTTTGCGCGTAAATTGCTAGCTTTCTCTTTACATTTGTTTCAATTCATATCTCTTTCTATTCTATTGGCATCTTTCCACACACGAAGGATAAAAATGTAAATTAATCATAATTATATTTCTTTATCGTTGTTGTTCTAAATTTTTTGAATTATTATCAGATCATTTTGTCTATCTTATTAATATTAAGTTCATATGTCAAAACTAACTTACCAACGCTTTTCGAAGCGGCGAAAGCCAAAAGAACAAATATAAGGAGAAGCTCAAACACCAATGAGAGCTTCATCCTTAAGCTCTTTTTCACTTCCTGTAAAACAAAACAAATCATTATAGCATAACTGAAATATTTATTAGAAAACTCATATAACTTGAAAAGTCATTGCATATAAATCTTCATATTCATATATATTATAACAATACTAATAAAAGACATATAGCTATCGAGTTAACTTTTTAAACAGACGCGAATGAAAAATCTAATATGCATCATTTTAATTTCCGGTTGGGTTTATTTTTTTTTAAATCTGACTGGCAAAAGTAATGGAGGATAAAAAATTATAAATATAATAAATATGACATATACTACGACGAATAAAATGAAGGAGCGCGTTGAAGTCTTTCATTACTAGCTCAGAACGGTGTTCCTAGCATTGCAAAATTTAAAAAAAAATCAATATTATTCGAATAGTTTGTTACATTTAACATATGTTATAAAAGTATACATTGTCTACAACAACTTCGTACTCACCCTTTATAGAAAACGACTCTATCAAATGGAAATAAACTTCTTGGATGTGTCTATCGTGTTGCAGTCACACCGGTCCGAAAGTTGACGTTCGATTAAATTACAATGATTAGAAACCACGACAAGTGGCCCTAAAACGTATTCGACGGCGGCCTTACGAAGCACTGATACCACATAACCAATGCCCCGCGCTCAGAGAAATGTGAAATGACAGCCCGCGTCGCCAAGAAAGGAAAACTATCGATCAGTCCTCTCTGTCACACGCAGGAGTTGTGAGGGAGAGACGAAAGGAGGCACGCGCCTCCTATGTAGAATTCAGTGTCAATCGTCTACACTGCCTACTTTAAATTATATCTACCAGCGAAAAATAACAGTAAGCCATTGTTATGCAATTAAAAAAAAAACAAAACAGCTGCAGAACTAATTCCGGTATTAAAACTTTAGGAACGGAAGTAATATTATGTGTGCACTTGATGAGTCAAGTAATATTATGCAATATGGCAACTTATATTTCACTAAAAATAAGTTTAAATTTATTACCTGAAGTTATTATTAGGATAAGACTTAAAATGTTTTAAAACACGTATCTTTGAGGTTTATGTAGAGCTAAGTATATATCCTATAGTACATAAGGATATTCACGCTTATTATGCTGATTAAACGTAAGTACTTTTCCAGCCAGTAAGGTTGACAAAAGAAGTGGAATTTTGGAGAAAACATGAACATCATTTTAAAAGGACGATTTCATTTTTTGTTTAAATAATGCTTTCTAGGAAGGCCGGAGTCCATCATACGTAAATATAATTTCTTTTCAAAGCATATTCTAGAATCTTCGAACCACGAGCAATGATCTCGCATATGATACTCCTTAGACATATTGGTGGGCGCTTTATTTATTTTAGAAGCAAATTAAACTTAAATTATATCGACACAATTTTAAAATAAAGGTTTATATGGGCATTATGATTATGAAATGACATTTACATTTATTTTTTAAAAAAATATTTAAGAGTTTAATTTTGAATGCAGCAATACATTTACATTTCTGTGTATTTCATGATATATTAAC
The DNA here is from genome assembly GCA_025505425.1 of Graphium colonna. Classification (NCBI taxonomy): domain Eukaryota; kingdom Metazoa; phylum Arthropoda; class Insecta; order Lepidoptera; family Papilionidae; genus Graphium; species Graphium colonna. Next base: position 3,518,968 of record JAOCPS010000012.1, read on the forward strand.
TTTATGCCTGTTTAGTCGACACAATAAATAAAAATGTATCTTTTTATACAAAATTATACTGTAAAACATATTGATCTTGACCATAAGGCTAATGAATGTAACTATGGTAACGTAGGATCAATAAAACTTTCCATTTATTTTAAAACGTTTTTATTAACTTTACCTGTTGTCAAGTCAATGTATGGTTTTCTTTTTACATAAACCTGCCGTGATACATCAGTCACATTTTAACACAAAATATGGACAAATTAGTCTAAGTAGTGAATAGCTATTCATTTTTATACGAAAGAATGAAAAATAGAGCTGAAGAGATTCTTTGTTTATATATTTGAACCCACCAATGACTAAGGGTACTAGTAGGAATAAAAAAAACATAATACAAGAGCCAGATTAATGATGAATGGTTTTAGCTGCCAGTATCACGCTACGATCCTAAGGGTTTTGGCAGATAGTAGTGCATGTAAACCCGCAAGGAAC
>JAOCPS010000012.1:3519544-3530893 GCA_025505425.1 Graphium colonna
TAAAGGGTTCGAAACGTCGGGTGATAAAATTTAAAAATAAACCGCGATAAAATCCGTGAAGTTGTATTATTTAAAAAAGAAAAATCCAATTCAAAATCATAGCCATTTGGAAATACCGATATATTCCAGATTGTCCTATCCGTTCCACATAAAATGCAATGATTTCATCAATTGCTTTTCTCACTAATATAATACATTTGGAATTCCTGTTTTAAATGCACAATAGTTTACAATGAATTTCAATAAAATGTCGACAGAATAGAATTGATGAAATGACAGTAGTTCAGTTATCACACAATGATAGGTGAACAACTGACATTTCATTAGTTCTTCTTTTTACTACTCAAAGGATTTTTTAATTTATGACAGGAAGTTTCGCACATAATTTTTTTATTTATGAAAAAGGGAAATGAATAAATGTTTTAGAAGGCCTAACCTAAATTGTGCCAATGGAATATATAACTGGAATATGAAAAGTAGTCGGCCCACACCGGTTGCACTAATTAGGATTAGCTCGCTTCATTCGGCATCATATATATTCATAGATATCCCTTGAAGTTGTGTATATACCATATACTATTTACAAGGCCTACTAAAACTTTAACCACTAAAAGCTGTTTTTTTTAATATGGTTAAAATTAATAAGATAATTATAGAAATTAGCCAAATCATTAGGAAGGTAAGGGAGACAAATTTTCCCCTAAATTTACAGCGGATGATTTATATCTCTTCCGAATACGAGGATGTCATTTACATTAAGACTTACAAAACTATCGACAACTATCACTTCTGAGCCAGATGTATAAGTTGGTTGTTCTTTGATGACTATTATCCAGTGGAGCGGGTTAAACTCAAATAATCTCGAAGATCGACGAGTGTATCTACCCTCTATGCCTAGCGCATGTGGACTAGAGTAGGTGGATACCTTCAAAGCCAGGGCTATTTTAGAATCCATAAAGGTATGGCTTATTGAGAGTTCAAGGTCAATGAACCGTGGGTTAAGACAAAGGGATGTAATTTCCCCGAAACTGTGCAATGCATTAGAGGTTGTGTTGATTACGTTGGATTACAACGGACGGATCAATAATACCGATGGCCAATTAACCATACACTTGCAACTTGCTGCCGACATTATCTTTTAGTTTAACAGTCCAAGTATTTTTGAAACGAGCGTCCCGGGATCTACCTTAACAAGACGAAAACCATATTCAATAGTCACGTTTTGTGGTCTTGAACGACGCTGTACTTAAGGTTATATATACTAAAGGCACAGATTTTCATTGTGTCATCAAATTTGGCTTGATTTTTTTAATTACACCTCTTTTTACTAAGAACAGAATTGTTTACATGCGGAAATTATTACCCTCCAACCAACTATTCCTTCTCCCTACCCTTAATTTCGAGACAAATAAAGAAAATTCGATCAATACCAAATATCAAGGCTAGCACAACTTTGAGAGAGGCCAAAAGAAGTACATATTCTTGAGTCGTCAATAACACAATCTCTTAAGTACAAATAACTTAGCTGTAGTCATACCAGTGTCAAAACGTGGTGGCTCACCATGGGGTCGGTACATAGATGCAAGATCAGTCAGCGGGCAATGGAGTTTCTCTGGCAGACCAAATTCGAAACGAAGCCGTTCGCCTGAGAACTAAAGTCACCGACAGCGCTGTGATTTACTACTAGAAGCAGTGGAGCAAGCTAACCATAGTACGTGTTTCAAGAGGTAGATATGGTCGATGGAGCCAACACGTGCTAGAGTGGAGACCAAACGTAATGTAGATGAACAAGCGATTTAAAAACATTTACGCTATTGCACGACGTTTAGAATTTAATAATACATTTCCTTATTTACAGTTCCATAATTATATTTCATGACGAATTGCGTTTTTAATAATCTGTAATTACGAATAAACAAGACAAAACCGATATAAAAGATATTTTATTCAACTAAATACAATTATTTTAGCTATATTACACAATAATATTTTTGTTTTAGCAAGCATATCCGAAATACATGTATTATATATTAGATTAGTTTTATATGTTACTTTCCACATTCACTGAAGGTAGTGTATGAATGATAATGATTCCATTTTTAACACATATCCCATATTAGCAAAGTGGGCATCTTCAGAGAATACATTAATAAATAAATAAAACGATAGCTTAATTTATAGTTATAATAGGTAAATTAAAGATTACATTAATTTAATATATTAAGTTATGTAATAGTACTAACATGTACATAATACAGTCAACAAAAAAAATTACAACTGTTCATATAATGCAAATATTTTCCTTGTATGTCTTTTAATATAGAATTACAAATGTTAAGTACTTATCTAACCATATATATTAATCTTGGTGTTCCTTCTTCACAACATCATTATTTTTATATCCAAAGTATGGTTCTTCAACAAACTTAGGAGGTCCCCCAATTTGTACTGTTTCTGGTACATTTAATTCTTCATTTAATTTTTTGGCTAAGAAATAAATCTCAGCCAGCGCAATCACTAAAGCACACATAACACCTAGCAACAGCCTGAATCCAAAATCTAGATTTCCAACCATCCATTCCACTCCTCTAAATCCAAACAGAAAGCCAGCAAAGATTGAAATTATGAACTGACCAATAGCTATTAGTTGTCGATTAAGCTGCTTCACTGCAAAGAAAGAATAAATTATTAAAAAAAAACAATTGAATAATAGACAGATTCTAGATAATACGCAAGAGAATTTTTTTATCTCTAGAAAAGAGTATCTTCAATCAATAATACCAAATAGACTTGGTTGTGGCATAAAAATGACTAAGAATAACTGCAGTTTAAAAGTAGGAACTTATGTTGTTTAAGTATGTTTTGTCAGTGCTAATGTGCAGACTTATCATGATAAGTAATTTTACACCAAGAAATGTTAAAACAGCTAATATAACATGAACGCATGCATGTGTAATATACCTAGTCGATCCCAAAGTTCTGTCACTGGCATATCATTTTTAAAATTCGAACATTATTTTATGAAAATATTATTGCATTCTATTTTTGAATATTCGACTATTATTTTAAAACAAAAAACAATCATTGACCGCGCTTTTTTACGATGGAGTGGACGTTAAAAGAAAATTGAATAGCTGTTTTAGCTTTGCATCGCTATGGGCACACGCCGAGTACCATTTTCAAGTTGCTCAAAAAATTTAATATTACGCTTAGGTTTGTGTATCGTACTATTGATAGGTACATCGAGTCTCCAATGTTGAGGACAGGAAAAGAACTGGCCGGCCACGCTGCGCAAGAACACCAGTAGTGGTCAAGCTATCAAGGCGCGCATAGCAAGAAATCCAATCAGAAAACAGAAGTTTATGGCGTTGTAGATGGGTGTCAGTAGAAAAACAGTAAAAAAGGTTTTAAATAAAGACCTTTGTCTATGAGCATACAAAAAAAGTGGGTTCTTAATAATCATCTTAAGCTATAAGGCTTAAAAGATCCCGGTTAAAGCGGTACGCGAAAATCCGACACCGTGATATCCTCTTTACGGATGAAAAATATTTCGATATTGAAGAGAAATACAACAAACAAAATGATAGATTGTACGTTAAGAGAGAGATGATCTGATTGGGAGTTTCCTATTACGGCCCAATTGAGGTTAATTTTTGTGAAAAAGGGGTCAACCAGTACAAAAGTGTAGAGACGGTTTTGGATAAGCTTGTCCAAGACCTGCCCAACACGCTATTTTCCGGTCATCACTTCGTGTTCCAGCAGGATTCTGCGCCTGCACACAAAGCCAAGAGCACTCAATCCTGGTTTGGGCTTCAAAACATCTAATTCATTAGACACGAGGATGGGCGTTCCCCCAGCTAGGACCTTAATACTTTGGACTATAAAATTTGGCGGCCTTAACCTAAGGCTTAGAGCCTTGACCTGCCAAACCGCCTTCCCCGGTTTGACAGGTCTTAGACTTCTGTAAAAACTCCCATAAAAACTTGGAGAGCCTGAAGGCATCTTTACGAAAAGCAGTCACTGAAATCGACTTTATTATGGTGCGTGCTGCGATAGATAACTGACCACGGCGATTAAGAGCCTTTGTTCAAAATAAGGGAGGACATTTTAAATAATCTTAAGTTATTCTGACTTATTATTACATGTACTTTAAATTTATAATTCATCCATATCTGATTAGTACTTTTGTTATTATCATTATTCAAATTTATGACAGAACTTTGGGACATAATAAAAAATAAAGAATTTTAACCCTTCAATAACTAGCAGTTTTTCCAACGGTCAATGACCGGCAAGGTCCCCAGGGACCTTCCATACTAATTAGGAGTAAGTATACAATTTAACAACATTAATTTTGTTGTCAAGGCCGTAAAATAGCTCAAAATATTCTCATCTCACAATAAAATATGTAAATTATATAAAAAATATTTTTTTATTAAATTAAAGAGATCAAAAATTGTACTATTCACTCATTTTTTAGCAATAGCTGTACAAGACGATTTTATTGTTCGGAAAGATCTCTAGAAAAAGATGCTATAAAGGTTTTTTTCTTCTTGGTTTTATATTTCTAATACTCACCTGAAATTATGAACTTTTTCCTTAACACTAATATCTTATTATATTTAATCCAGCTAAAATATCACTATATTTAAAAAAATTATGTAAAATTAGTTTGAGACCTTTAAAATTTTTTGAACATAAATACCATGGAGTCTCCCTAAATTCTACCCATTTTTCCTAGAGTAATGCACCACTGAAAAGCCAAAAGGCCCCTATTGACCTTATCAGTCATCAGATGGTTGATAAAATTTAAATATGCAGTTTTTTAAACAAATCTATGCACCAACATCACCAATATTTGTTGATATTTAGGTGTAAAATATGACAATCAAGACTATAAACACACTTTATGTGGTTAAAACCACAGGAAACAGCTTACTTAAAATATATATTGGCAAGGCATATGTAAGAGTTTGACAATTTAACTTAATTCCAATACATGATAGGTTTATGTAGCTATGGAGTAAATTCGACTTAAGGACAATTTAACCAGTTAAAGAAATATTCAACATGTATGTACATAAATTAGGTATTTACACACATTCAGTAAATAAAAGGTTAAATTAAACAGTTCTGTTTACAGTATAACTTACTCTGGTAGCTGATACTATCCTCTGGAAATCTCATTCTGACATTATCCACACCCTTTGTCATTTTTCTGTACTCCCTTGCTTCTTGTTGAGCTCTTAATTTTACGCATCTTGCTTCTAAAACAGGATTCCTTTTCAATATTTCATTTTCAGGCAGCACAATTTTGGAACCTTCAATGAGTTCATGAAGATATGGAACTTGCTTTCCATCTTTGCCTCTCTTTTTTGAAATATAAGTATACAACCAGTCTAAGTCATCAGTGTTGAGGTAAATTTTGTCTTTTAAATCATCTTCAATTAACTTCTCTTTATTTAAATCATCCTCTTTTGACTCCTCTTCATTTAAGTCATCTTCTTTTGATTCATCTTTATTGTGATCAGAGGTTTCTAAATTTTGCTTCATCTCATTTCTCTCATTTAGATTCTCATGTTTATCGGAATTGGTATCATCAGAATCCTTATCAACTTTATCCATTAATGCTTTGATTTTGCTTAGATTTTTAATATCATTATTAGTATAAGAAACTTTTTTTCTTTCTACATGATCTTCCTTTTTGTTTAAATTTTTGTCACCCTTGGCTACTTTTAAAATATTCAGAGGTGTATCGTCAGTAATTTTGATACATTTTAGATATTTTTCTAGTTCTTCTGATGGATATATTTTAATTTTGCTATCAACTAGTGACCCTTTAAGATCCATGATAAATTACTTGTCTGTAATATTGAGTTTATGTTTCAAATCAGCATACAAATCTCTTAATTCTTCTTCTTTTTCTTCAAATGTATTATCAATTCTTTGACATTTGAAATTCATATCATCAATAAACTGGTCCCATTCCTTTTGTCTCTCCTCTTGCTTTTTAATTTGTTTTTGTTTGCATTCCTGATAAAAAAGAATGATTGTAATAAAATTTCAATAAGTTCTGAAACTAAAACTACAAATAATTTTATTAATGGAACAAGAATTATTTCTAACAAAATTACAAAAACCGACTTCAAACCTATTTGGAATTTACTTTTGTGTTTATTTTTTCCATAATTTTTAATTTAAAAACAAAGTACTAGTTTTCCTGAAAACTGTATGGGACCTTTTCCAAAGTATATGCTTTCAGGTAAAAAGGATGATGATATGAACATACCTAAAACAGAAACATCCATATTGAAAACCTGTTTCTTTTTGGATGACAGTAAAATTGGCTAGGAAAACACTCAATGCAGACCACTTTGTTAAAAAAGTTGCAGTTGCAAAGTCTACAGGATATGGTTAAGTTGTTGTCTCTATTAAAGCTTAATATAAGGAAAACATGAAATATTTTTACGAATCTCATTTATCAAGCAGCCACAATGGTGTTAGACAAGTAAGTAAATAGTTTCAAATTAACTTTAGTGAGCCTGTTGACATCTACTTAAAATTTAGAAGTCACGCTACACCACACACCCGATGAAATCCTTGATTATACATAATTTTATTTTTTTATTTACACTAAGCAATATAAGCATATAAGCGAAACTCCATATAAAATGCAAAAAATAGAGGATTATTAAAAAATTATTTTTATTGATATTCTTAGTTTGTTAATCTCAGAGTGTACAAGCCTGTCATACTTCTAAAAAGTTAATAATTACCTCTTTTATAATCAAATAATCTTTTTCAATTTCTTCACACAGCTGCAAACTTTGCTCCAACTTTTCACTTAAAATTGGAAGAGCAGTTTTACCGTTTTTGCAAATTTTATCAACTTGGGTATCCTTTATGTCAGTAAGATTTTCTAGTATGGAAAAAAGATTTTCTACTTCTCGGTCACCCCGTTTCTCCTGTTGATTTATAAAAAAAAATAATTGTGTGTCATTTCTGCAATTTTGTAAAATAGTTTTTTTTATTATAAACAATAAAATCACAACACAGCACATTACATAAAATAAAACAATGTTTTATCTTATAACCCCTTCAGCCCAAATTTTTTGTCTCAAGACACATTTAGAATGGAAATACAGATAAGTGCATAGGAGCTTAAAGTACTCAGTGCTCATACATGAGTACAGGTTAGTATTGTATTGATTTTTTTTAACATTGGCAAATCTCTTACTGTTCTTAGTGAATACAGGCTTTTGAAAATTTTTATGTTTACAAAAATTCCATAAATATGACATTTACAATTGTTTGGGCATACTTTGCTCTTAAATGTCCCAACAAATGATTTTATAAGAAGTTTCTTTTGGAGAATCATGGGTGTTGCCAAGGATCAAATGCAAGGAAAGGAGGATATGAGACAGTTGTTACACAAGGGGTTGCCCAAAGATTCAAAAATTTTCCCAAATACCATGCAACAAAATTCAAATTCATTCTATAGTATAGTCTCATGTTCTTGCCAATGTAACTATAATTTATACTTGTCCCATCATACATACATTAACATGAACAACTTTTCTTCACATGATTTCATTATTACAGATTAACATAATATTTGTAAGACAATTATGATTTGGAGGATTTTTGACAATGAATGCTGTTCTTATATGTACTAGTAAATTAAATTTGAAAACGGGTCCAGATTGAACAGTGACTAAATAATTTGTGAACTTTGGTAATATCATAATTATATAAATACTTTATTTCTATCGAATAAAAATTTAGACAACATAATGACTAAACTTACCTCAAACTCTTTTAACATAAATTTTATTTCCCCATTTAAAAATGGACGGTGGTCAAAGAGACGAGTCCAAATTTCTCCGATTTCTGTTTATAAAAATAAATAGTTTATTTAAAAAGACACGTAAGTATATTAATGATTTGCAAAACCCTTATCTACTATACTGAACATAAATAATTGGTTAAATAAAATTTTACTGAAAAGAAATTACTACCAGTTTAGTGAAAATAATTGGCTGTCAAATGGCACTAAATAATTGCTGAATTTCCACTATTAATTATATAAAATTGTAATTAAATATTTGATGTAAACACAAAGTATAGACACATACCTCGTGACAGCTCCGACATTATCGTTTGACTAAATATAGACAAGAATAAGTAGATTGGTGCCAGATTAAATTAAAACATAAATAAATTTAATAAACAAATCTTTAAAATATCTATGAAAAGGAACTGTCAACTTTTAGCAATATGTTAAAAAATCTATTATTCAATTTTTTATTGGATAAAGAAAAAAAGTCTGTGCGTTTTATAAAATTGCATAGGTTAACATTTTATGGTAAACTATGACGCAGTGAATATTTTCTTAATTCAAACATGGTATATGCATATGCTTCTAAAATAAAAATATTATATTCTGACTAGTCCAAAATTAAACATGAGTGAGTCAGTTAATGTCAGCAATAGCAACACTTAAAAGTGTCATTCATTCATTCGTTTGAAGAACTGTATTTTCAATTTTGTCATACACTCACTATTTAATTAATCAGTCAGCCAGTTAGTTCATTCATGGCTTTTGGGGTGGATGTATAAAGGTGTAGTCCGTCATACGAAATTGTTTTTATTTGCACCGAGTGGTTTGTCTATTACAATGCCTTCGGGATATCTCATTAGTTCGCTCCCGAAATTTAGTGGATAAATATTGTGCATGAATGTGATAATTGGAACTTTGGTTTGTGTTGGCTTGTGCGATTGTGGTCATCATGCCGGGTCTTATTGGCATTGGTGAATTTATTGAGGAAACCCGAGAAGATTACAGTTCACCAACCACTTCGACATTCGTGTCGCGTATGCCACAATGTCGACAAACAATCAATGCATTGGAAGAAGTAAGTATTTTATAATTTTAACGAATGTCAAAATGTTATAGTACTTCATTGCATTGTTTTTAAACTATCCTCTTTAAATAAAACAAAAGTTAATAGTTGACGACCGCTCTTGTCTTCCTTTTCGTTTTTTTCGTTTGAAAATATTATGAATTAAAATGTTTAAAGCAGAAATAAGAAAAATGTGTTCCACTCTTTAAAAATATTTATTTATTAGGTTTAGTTAATATATAAATTTATTTTCCACCCAGTTACCTTAAAATCAATTTGATAACTTTTATTAAAAACCATATAAATATTTGCTAGTGAACTTCTTTATATTGGAAACATAAATTGTTACTAATGTTTTTTTAAAGATTTGATGCATTAAAAGATATTTCTACTTATCTTGTATTTATTTATTATTATTACTTTCCTTTGTATAGTTACCAGTTTTCCATTACCTCTGAAATTATACAACTTTAAGAGATTTTTTTTATTTTATACAGATTTTATTTTGATTGGAAATTACTTTATTTAATTCATACCCACAATTTATTTATATATTGATTTATATTGAGTTTTACCTTTATGGTCACTTGCAATAATGTACTTTTATATTAATATAAAAAAATTATTTGTCTATAAAATAAAAAAAATCATGGGACAACTTTGGTTCAGAAATAAATTCGATACTGTTTCAGTGTCACAATTGTTTCACTGTACTATTATTTATTATGGAGTGATTTATCAGAGCACACTCATGATAAGAAGTCTAAAATTATGCATAACTTTTAGTCTGTAAGTTTAAGTTTTAAAACTGCAGGATGCTCAGTTTTAGCTGGTGGTAAGAGAACCAGTTTAGTTTAGCTCTCTGTCTAGGAAGTAAAATAAAGCAAAATTCTTGTGATATGAACTGTTTTAAAGTTATACCATTAATGGAAATTTTTACATAATTCACATTTGTAATGCTAATTACAAGAAGAAACAAATTTTATCTATTCAACAGTATGGATCTCTTTATGTGAAGAGCACACTGGAACTTGTTTAGTTTTTATAGAAATCATGTAGACTAAGCTACATAGCACCAAGAGCTTAAATTGTACATACAAATGATGTAGCTTTATTTGTTTAAAATAAATTTTGTTTTTAGACTTTTTTAATTTTTACTTAGTATTTGGTAATATCCAAACCTAATTATGGTATTACTCTTTTCATACTTTTGAAAATGACACCAAAGATATAATGTTGTAGTTTTTCCTCTTTTTATATGGCTTATAACAAAAACGTAATTGACATAAATAATTTTGTATATTACAGTACAATTTCGACTACTTATTTTTATTATATATAATTTACGTAATTACCACATATATAAAAAAAAGTGATTTTGCAATATTTGCAATTAAAATTTTCAATAGATAAATATACTTTATTTATTATTAAAGACGTGGGTATACATTAACTATCGAAACATCACTAACGAACACCTGACACGATTTTATAAATCGCGAAATGTCCGTTACTCCATATCAGACATCGCCGTGTACGGCATCTTCTTTGGATCCTACTCCTGGAGGCAGATTTGGTTCTCAATGGATTATCCGAGCGCTGTTGCAGATTGTTTGCCGTAGAAGGAATTCAGTGCCAAGTCAAAACCCTTTTTTAGTCGCCTGCAAGTTAGCGTCTCGCTATAAGCAAGAGTGATATCAAGTTTTGGTAACGGCGGCGGCGTGTCACGATGTTAACACCATTTCTCTCTAAAGAATACATGTTTGCCTCCAGACCTTTCAAGCGCTTTCGACGCAGCACCTATTGGCAGGATTGATGAGAGGCTCATTTACTTGCCTTTGGGCACTCATGCGTTTTGGTTTATGGCTTAATCTTACTGCCATATTTACGACCTTAGCACAGCGAAAATGACTCGTTAGCCCTTGCTAATGACAAGGCTGATCTCCTACGCACTGTTTTGCGTCAAACTCTACTTTATATAATAGAACAAACACATCGCCGACTGGGTGGGCGGCGGTGTTTGTTGGTTGTGACAGGATTGTCGTCTGTATACTCTATGCAATGTGTGTTAAGCGCATTTCTCCCTTGATAAGTTGAGAGATCTTGATGAATTTCGCGGTATCGTGCTGTGGACGTACGCTCGTGGTTTTAATCTTTTTCTTATGGGAAACAGCCATAGTTCACCCGATCCTTAAAAAAGGTGATCACTCTGATCCATGTAACTATACGGCGTTTGTCATTACCTCCTCGTTCTCAAAAATAATCAACTATCAACAATGGGACTCCTCCTCGGGTACCTTAAAGATCACCATTTGATTGACGATCACCAATGCTAATGCTGAGCAGTGATAGATCAGTGACGAACGGTCGTCTTAATTTTTTTGCACCCGAGGCGAACCTTAAGTTGCCGGTGCCGGCACCAATGAAATTGTTAATTTCTACATTG
>JAOCPS010000012.1:3546958-3575727 GCA_025505425.1 Graphium colonna
TGCATTTTGTTTTATTTAAATGGATCGTTGGTCATGGATATAACTATTAAGCTACTATGTTTTTCTGGCCCAAATTAGTCTAGACCTTAGATTTTAATATTCAAATAATCTATAACTAATGGTAATTTTTTTTTCAGATGGAGGGAGTCCCCCCTAATTACTAAATTTAACAAACCTGAAAGCAATATCACGATGGTGAAATCGCAGGCATCATCTAGTTTTAAATTAGCTTTTATTAAGCAGTTAATTATTTTCCTGATCAAAAACATAATCAAAAAGATGATGTTGTTGTTGTTATGTTTTTTTTTCAAACATAGCAAGCAATAGTGTTACCTAAAATTATCAAGATACAGAAATACAACCGAGGTTCATTTATTATTTCACACTGTGTAAATTAAGATTTTATAATTAAATTTTTTTAACAATATTTAAGTAATATAGGTGGCGAAAAAAAGAAATAAGGTAAACTAAAGCGAATCGAATTTTTCCCGACTTAATTTAGCGAATTGGAAATGCTAGGAAAAAATTGAAGACATTTTATTCTGCTCTCGTATTTGGGTATTTTAAGGTGTTACTCATAGTAATACGAATAGTAGCAATGTCATTCCGTTTGAAAAATAAACAATTATTACTTTTCTAAAAATAAATATTTACTTTTATTAACACCATACGTTGCCTAGTGGTACAGGCCCTTGCTTTACGAACTGGAGGTCGTAGTTCTAATCCCACGAAGGGACGATGGCTTTATGTTTTTGTTTCTCAGTTGGGTGTAGGAATTATGGTCTGATTATACGATCGCTGAAAAGTATAAAAAAATCTTGTTTTGGATGGACATGTTATAGATCGATCCCGGTTACACCTTTGACAGTAGTTATACAATGTCACTGCCTGTAAATATCCACAAAATAATCAGTCCATTGAATTTAGTTCATCTCTTTGGTTTCCGGAGGTCTGATGACAGTCACTCCGTGTAAAAATTCACATTTAGGTTATTGGATTGGATTAGAAGCCGACTTCTTATAACTTTCGAATGGAAAAAGGCTAGGAGGAAGATGAAAGAGATATATTTACGACTTTGCTTACTTACCAAATTCAGACAATAAAACGAGCAGATTTTTACATTGACCTGGAAAAAACTAACATAAATCGTAAGTTATTTTGAAAATAAAAACCAAATTATGTTTTTATATTATATTTTATTATATTATAAAATATATTTCTTATTGTTAATAGAATCAGGCGTTACTTTGCGGAAGTCTATAGTATATAATTCTAAAAAACCGTTTAATAAGCAATATTCCGCGAAAAAGCCCCCTAACAACCTACAAGCAAATATGTGAGCGCACGCATAAGCATGCGTAAAGCACCTCCCTCCCTTCTCACACTGCTTGTGCGTGCGCTCTCGTGCACGATCATGAAGTCAAAACCACCACCAAGCGATAATGTTAGCAGGACCATGCACGATCCAGGTTGTAGCCTCACACTCGACACACGTTTCGCCCCGACACCGGAGCATCCTCAGGATGTTGCCTCTACGTTCTTTGAGTGCAACATCGGAATATTGCTAATTAAACGGTCTTATAGAATTGTATATTATGGACTTCCGCAAAGTAACGCCTGATTCTATTAGCGACTAAGGTCGACAATTAGTTTGGGTGAAAACACATTTTATGTTGTATGTTTCGCGATAACTTTCGTTCTAGTGTTTTAAATTAAACTAAAATTTGCAGTATATGTTGTTAGTGCTAGTAGAATTTCCAAGTTCATTGGGTATCAAAATAGGTTCAGTTGTTACCGAGATATTTAAATAAATGTCAAATAATTTTGTAACGTTTAAGGCAAAACTACGTCACTATGGCGCTAAAAAACTTATCCCGGCGCAGTTCTGAGTCCACGCCGAACTATTATTTATTAAAAGACATATGCAAATATTAGACATTTTAAATTAACCAACGTTACGGATCTGGTGGTGGTTCATACCCGTGAGTATGAACGCTGTAAAGGGTTCGAAACGTCAGGTGTAAGATTTAAAAATAAACTGTCATAAGTTGTTTAATTAAAACTATTGAAATTATTGAAGATTTAATGATTTTCTTCCCACCCCCACAGCAGAACGGCAGCGTGACGCCGGAGAAGAAGTGTCCCCGCTCCCGCCCCCCCTCGTACGCGGGGGGCGCGTGCGGCGGCGGCGGAGGGGGCGCGGGGGGAGGGGACTCGCCCGTGCTGCGCTCCAGGTCGTCGACCTGCGACTCGCTGCACCACGCGCCGCCCACGCCCACCACGCTGCCACGGAAGCCCAACGTGTGTGAGTGGATACGATCATTGATTGCTTCAAGAGATAAGAGAGGAAGTTAACCGGGTGGTAGAGCATAACATCTTTTCACAGCATTTGCTGCACTACAGCCGAGCTCGTCCGGAGAAGTACCACCGCCCTTTATAAAGTTTGCATTAAGTAAAGTATGCACGTCTATCCGTTTTTTTCGAACAAGAAAGCGGCTTCTCTATTCGAACCTATTGTGTATATGACACTTTCCCAAAGTATTAGAGCGATAATGTAATTAATGTCCGCACTCATTAAAAAAATGCTTATGTGTGCCTCTTACACGGTTATCCGTATTAATAATGGTAAATTAAACGAAATTTTTAATACTAGATCATGGTTTGCAAAGCACCGACAAATCGCTTCGCGAACAACAGCTCCTTCGCATTTGTTTAAGCTATGAAACAAATGACCTTGATATGGCCTGCGTTTGCGCATTTATCTATCCGGTATACCATTGGACACGTTCCTCCACAAACAATTGTCCTAACAACATGTATACTGCCCATTCGCAGACAACATCGGCAGCCTGAAGAAGCGCGCGGCGCCGCTCCCGCCGGCCGTCGCTCTCCCGCACCCTCCGCCGCACCCGCGCTCCACGCCCTCCCCCTCAGCGGATAGCACGCGATCTATTCATGGTATTTGCAGAAGTTCTTAATCTATATTGTATTGACTGTCAACCGGAAAATGGGCATGATAACGGTATACAAAAATTACTAAAATATCATGTTCGTCTCAGGCTGCATTTAGACCAAACGAACATAGAACTAGAGCTAGAACAAGAGCATTCTTTCTTGATCTTTTAGTGTAAACGAAAGCTCCTTCTAGCATTCAACCGCATTTAAACCAAACGAACATAGAGCTAGAGCTCGAACATGAGCATTCATATATATACATGTTTAGACCAGCCGAGCGAATGCTCATTGCACATTCATGTTGAACAAATTTAAGTCAATAAGATAATTCATGGCACTAGTACACGTGATGATTAGAATTTGGCGAAAAATAGAGCATTTCTTTAAAAAATAACGCTTTAAAATATATAAAGTTTATAATTCTTTTCTCTATAATTATTTATGAACGCCTGCTAATTATTTATTTACACGGCCATATGCAGTTCTCTATACAATTAAATTATTAGCAAGTGAAATACGCATGCGGTAGGAATTTCACAAATTGCCAAAACTTTTATTAGTTTGCAGGCAATATATAAAAAGCGAGAGATTTCACTAACTTTACCACCATATTTGTTATACTCTCAAAGCGGAAGATATTAATAATAAAATAATCAAAATGATCTTCGTAGAAATAAATTGGAGAATTTAGATAGACATACATATAAACATAGACATTAATTCTAAGAGCACTGGCTCAGTGGTCAATCGCCTTCGGCGTCGGAACCTGAGTTTGTTTCCGGTACCGACTCCAATAAAATTTTCAATTTTCTAATTGCAATTTTGAGTGCTAATACACCACGTGCTCTGCAGTTAAGGAAAACATCGTAAGGAAATCTGCATATCGAAGAAATAATATTTCTAGAATATGTAAAGTCCACCAATCCGCACTGGGTCCGCCTACCCTCGTTCTTGACGAGACCTTAGCCCAGCAGTAACATCATCTAAAAATAGACTGTTATTTTACTTTACTTTATCTCTAGACAACTAAGATCATATAGATATGTTGCCAGCCAATGAAAAAGTAAGTATCCGATCAAATCAGTTACAATGGAACGCAAAAATGTAGCAAATAAAAAAAAACAAGGAAATATATGGTAGTGTCAAAAATTTCAATATATGAGCGTTTTATTCTCGAATATTTAAGGCGAATCACCAGTCACCATGCATATCAAATGAATAGGCCTTATCTACAGAACTCAAGCCATTGAACTATATTTAAAAAAAAAACAATATATTTCGTTTTCGCTTCAGCTAGTGGCGTGGTGAAGCACCGGCCCGCACAGCCGCCGCCCACGCCGCCGCCCGTCATGCACAATGGCGCTCATCACCGCGACGAGCCCACCCCACCACCGAGAAAGGTAAATTTAATCGGCTAGATGTTGTACACAGTTTCTCTTACTACAAACTAAACACAAACGCAAACACACAGACACACACACACATAGTTCAACTAACACAACTTAAAATTGTTTTATATAATATTATACCATACATCATATTTTATAAAAATGGAGGATAAGACTGAATCTCCTAAACACAGGTTATGAAAATAACCTAATACGGAAGTCAGAACTACCCAATCTTATATGTTGTTACTCGTAAGACACCATAGGTGTAAATTATAAATGTTTTTTGTAATTGATGTAACGCAGTTAAGATATTTATTTATAATTTAATCATATATACTGTAAAGTTTGGTTTTTACTTGTCAGATATGAATAAAAAGAAGTAAAATGGACTATTCCCTGTACACTCTGTTAAGGAGAAATTGAATGTCTAAATTGAAGTTCAAAGACGACTTGTTTTAAAATTTATTTGAATGTATGTTTAATTCTAAATGTTAGTATTTTTTGTCTATCTGTAACGCGATTTAATATCCACGTTCAAAAACAAAAAACCACTTTTAATTAAAATTAACAGTTTCTGTTTTAAGGGGCAGAATGTTTATAGCAATTCGAATGTTGGACACCCGTGAAGCCTGAAAAAGTTTCTATTTTACTAGTATGCAATGTAGCATAATGTGTAAACAAAAATATTGAATTCCTAATGGTAGGCTCACATAAAGCATATTGTTAATATATGTTAAAATAATATATTATCATAAAATAAAATCTGTTAATGTAGCTATCGTTTTTTATACAAAATAGTTAATTATATGCCAGTTGAAACAGTGTAATAATAAAAATAATAATCATATTCCTTATCACAGCCAAACTGAAACTTCATATTTAAGAAAGGGAAAGTCCCTAAAATACGGAAAAGAAAAGTTAATTTTTAACATTATAAGAAAATAATTTTTTTCATAGTTAATATGTTGTGTGCTATATCCGATATAACACGGCAACACTTTTTACCATTACTAATATTCCTAGTAAGATTGCAAATAATGAACATAGTTGTAAATATTGTAATTTTGTTGGAATTTAGGATATTTGTATACAACTGTGTCCTAATTAATTATAAATTTGAGATAACTAAACATAATTTGTAATAAATGCATCTTGTGAAGCTTATAGAATACGCTATGTAACAAAAGTCAAACATTTCTTAACTACTAAAAAAAATAAAATAGCTAGTTTTTAATGTATCATATATATATTTTTACACAGATAAAATGTAATCACTTTAACAGTTGGGTCTTAATATGAAAGCAATATTAAAAAAAAAAGTTTCTATGGCACTTTAAAATGAGGAATAATTTAGAAATAACGGATATTAAACTGCACTGTGACTAAATTTGAGGATTATGAGTACAGGATTGTATTTGTTTTTGCTTCAGAAGAAAAATAGGTTGCACCTGGAAAAGGCTGTCAATGCGAAACTGAAAAGGGTAAAGAATGTCTGAAGAGCTTTAGTTATACTTACTCGCTTACCCTTGTTGTATTAATGTATTTGAGTCCCAGTTTTGTTTTGTTGTTTTTGTTTTTCTATTTTAATAAAGCCCACTTTATTGTCAAGGGAACATAATATTAAAAAAAAAATCAAATTTTAATATTAATTTATTTTTCTACATTGAAGAGAATGTGTGAAACATTGGCCATCTATTTATTTAAATATCTCTTGACAATGCGTTGTTTTTGGCATAAAATATGTATACTATATATGTGTACATAGTTTATGGTTATCCATAGTCTTTGCATGTATTTATAACAAACGCTTCGGCTTTATGTATTAACTAATAATTTAAAAATTAGAGAATTCAAAGCTCTTTATTACTGAATAAAGAATACACCATATATGTATTTAGTTTTCTAGCCGTAAAGGATATTATGATTAGTTTTAGTTGTAGGACTACTTAAAAAATGAGGCAAATATGTCGCACCTAGATATTCGTATATTATTTTTACAATTTATCAGATTTGTAATATAATTAACATTTGTTTCCTTACTAATGACACAGAGTGAATTGCATGACTTTGAAGTGAGTTTACACAAGTAATGTATAGTATAGTTATACATAATACTGTAAAATTACAGAAAACTAGTTATACGCCGCGGTTTCATCCAGCTCTTACATTACTCAGCAGAGTAATGTAAGTGTCGGATGAAACCCTGACCTTACACCTTAGGGTCATAGCGTGGTGATACTTACCTAAAAGTTCATAGATTGAAAATTGAGTTCAAAATGGTATAGACTTTTTTTAATCTAACAGATAGTTTTAGAAATTAGCGCATTTAAAAACCAAATAAAAAATTGCCTTATTATAAACTTATACAGGGTATATATGTGGAGATCATATATAAAGAATAAACGTAATATTAAAAGTAAATATTAATTGACAACTGAGTAAAATTAATCGAAAGTTGAGTAATCATTTAAGAAAGCCATGGGCATCCTTGCGGTCACGGCCCACGAGGCCTCATTTTCGGGTCAATGAACTGCGCCAGCTGGCCATTTGTTCGATGCCGGCATCGTATCCCCGCTTCATCTATTTATTTTAAAATTTGGTTGAAAATTATGGCAATAATTTTATTACATACATATGATGACAATTGAGTACCGCGTGCTCTCTTTTAATATCTAATATCTAATTGTCTTCCGATGATATATGCAATTTTTAGCAGTAATATTAGTGATAGAAGTATCAACTGTTTGCTTTCATTCTCGATGACTAACGAATTCCTTTAAGCTTTTTTTAGCAAAGCTTACATACAAATAATTTTTCGGATAGCATAGAACCGAATTTAAATGAGCGAGCTTGAATTGAATGCACTTTTTATTGCATATCTATTTAGATTAGAAAAAAATATTAGTATAGACCATAGAAATATTTGTCGCGGTTTTAAATTAAACCAAATTTATTCCGTTTGAAAAAAATCAGAACCGAAATATTAAGTTCCATCGGGAATCCTGATAGATCTATCTGGATCTAAAAGTGTTTAAATGAAATTGTTTTTTAACGTATCAGTCACTACGCATCTATATGACTATAATTATTTCAATGTCATTGAATTTATCTGGGACAACCAAATATCCTATCCGTCCCACATAAAATCGAATTGGAATCTGTTTCAAATTCACAATAATTTACAAAGACTTCCAATAAAAAATCATTTTTATTTGGATCTATCTGGAACTTGCAGCAACTACACGTGCCGCTGTTATCAGAACTGGGCAGCTCGATAACTATATTATCAACTGACAGTGAGCGATCTTATTATATCAATGGCTACGTGTTTTATTACTATCAATTTCATTGACAGATAGATATTTGACTTCTAAATGTCATCGTCAATCCAAAAGATGGCCGTTTTTGGTTTGGGTTTTATAAGTGTTTTGTTCCAAAACTAATGTCTACTTTTAAAAGCCGCATAACCTTTATCTTAAGATAATTTTTTGGCAACGTATCAAAAAGGGATAGATAAAAAAAACTCGTCAGATATATGACGGTTCTCTAGCTAGCTACAAAATGTCTTTACTCTACTTTTTTTAAAAGTACTATTTTGCATAAATTTTGACTTCTTATTTGTAGTGTATTTCGATTTTCAAATTTAGCTAACATATTATTGGCCTGTTATAGGATCAGAAAGATATATAGTTAAAATAATAAAATTATAAAATAGTTATATTTGTTAATATTCGAACAATGGAATATATGAAAGGTATATGAAACAAAATTAAAAAGCATTAATACATAAAAACTAGACAAATATTAACCTTTGGAAATCCAGACAGGTTTGTAAAGCCAAAAGTCGATAAGTAATCCTATGACAATATACTATTAGCTCCAATAATAATAATAGCATAGTGCATAGTCCTCTTCTTTCTTCCTTAATCTTGGGGGATCTATACGGGAACGTGTACTATTGTATAGTACACGTTCCCGTATAGATCCCCCAAGATTTAAATAGACTATAAGTAGTTACTACATAAATCGGACTAAAAATAAATATCCAAGCTGACGGTATGCGGGATTAACAAACATCTCAATCCTACCCGTGACCATGAATGCTGTAAAGGGTTCAAAACGCCGGGTGATAAAATTTGAAATAAACCGCTTTGAAATCCAAATTAAATAAATTTAAAAAATTGTACTATTGGTTTTAACAAAATAATATAACAAACTGTTTACATGTACAGGAGTGTTCCAGTCAAGAGTCCTCCCTGGAGCTTTGCGATGTATCGGATCCGTGTCTAGATGACAGCCGCTCGTGCCGAGAGCGCTCGCGGCGCAGCGACAGCCGTTCACTGGACGTCAGCGATGCGTCCAGCGTTCATTCCCGATCCCCGTCTACGTCTGTCACAATGGTAATACATTTGGCAACCTCCGTAGCCTAGTGGTATGGGCCCTTGCTTTTTAAACCGGAGGTCGTGCGTTCGAATCGAATAACTTTGTTGTTTCTTGTTTGCATTTGGGCAATGCGAAGAAAGATGATCCATGCGTCGGATGGGCATGTAAAATGTCGGTCCTGTGCCTGATCCGGTCGTGTCGGATATCCGTCCATCGGGCTTTGAGAATTAAGGACCAGTGTGCCTGTGTCTTCGCGTACACTTGTGCACTATAATATCTCCTGCGCAGTTGGCTGATCTCTGGGTCGATTGGCCGCCGTAACCGAAATTCGGTCTGGAGGACTTTATTTTACATGTGACAAACATAAATAAGTGTCCTCACAGAATTAAGGCCACGGGCGCTAATCTACTCGGAGATCAACATATGATATGCAGGTGTCGTAAGAGATACAATTTTACCCTCATAGCCCCTTGGGACTAATATCCAACAGGACCGGTAATTATGACGATTTAAAACCTGCATCATTTTATTTCAATGCAATGTGATGATCAGCCAGTATTATCCTAATTCAACTTAGAAATAATAACACAAAATCTGTGTCACCTTCACAGGATTCGAACTCAGGACCTTCAGTTTGTACTACAAAGCTTTGTAAACTAGTCCACGGTGGGATTTCGAAATTAAATCAAATATGAAATCAACAAGTGTAACCTTAAAATTAAGGCTGCACAAAATCTCTGACCATTAGATGTTCATGTGTATAAGCAATGACTTTCTTTTTAAATTTAATGTATTTATAATCCATATTATATGAAAATGTTAGCTTTTATGAACATTTGTCAGATCAATTTTCGTATTAATATTGTAATTATGAATCGTAATCAAAGACTGTTCGATTGTTTTGCGTTTCAACGAAACAAGAGCTACATTAAAATCGTTAACTATGACTGCTTTTTTTTCGTCGACACTAAACATATTTCATTTATCTCGACATACATTGGAATAAGATCCAAAATTAATCCATATAGCCTTTACCACTGTAAGACCTTGCTGTACCAATTTTCTTATTCTATTCTTACATTATAATTGGTAGAAATCGTCACGTAACGACATTTCGTTGCTCACGACGTGTGTCACGTAATGGCACTCCATATGCTGTGTGTATATCCGCGTGTGGGTTAAACCTACTATACAAGCAAATGAGAAGACGAACAAGTAAGTGCACAGCCAGCTGCGCAACTCTCTGTTCTCCCTTTTATCATATAACCTGAAACGACGATATTACGTGAATATTTTATATTGCAATTAAGTTTTTAAAGAACGTAAAAGGTACGTCCTGACGGGTATCCTCCGACCGCAAATTTTTTGCGAAATTGTCTTTGCTTATCAGTGTGATTTTAATTCTAGATGAGCGGTGGAATGAGGCGTTGTCGGGCTCTGTACGACTGTTCGGCTGACAATGAAGACGAGCTATCGTTTCGCGAAGGGGAAGTAATCGTGGTGATCAACGAGAGAACCGAAGACGACAACTGGATGGAGGGCCAAGTAGAAGGGACTAACCGACGTGGCATGTTCCCCGTCTCTTTCGTACACATGCTGCCAGACTAGGTGAAAAAGAGATGGAAGATAAGCGCACAATTGTGGTCAGTAAGTGTTCATAGAACCCAACCCTGCCTGGCCTATTGGTTCAATGACAAAGTTTCCGCGAAAATGTTTCTATTCCGCGTAGTCTTCTTAGTCGTTGCGGTATTAATAAGTATCGTAAAGTTCCAAAGATCGCTACACTTGTCTGTATTTCGAATTGAACGATTTTACTTATATACTCTATTCGACTACAGTCTTGTAGCAGACGCTAAAGCTATTCGCGATTAATTATGAATTTAATTAAAGGAATTGCGAGATAATTTTATAGAGCAACATTGGCCTAAAGCTTTCGGAATTCATTTTGAATTTTATGAGCTTATTTACACTAGCGTGCCACACAATTTTACAGACACGGTTACTGAACACTTCAGCTGCGTATACACTATTGTTATATTTGTTGAAGAAACCAAGCTGTTTTCATAGTTACAGGGCCCATCGTCGTTAATGTTGGCAATGAATAAACACACACGTGTCAATAGCACAAGTTTTCAATGATTGTTTTTATACAAGGATTTTAATACTCATCAACTTTTAACCATGCCAATTTTGGAGCATACATTTTCTTGTTGACCATTTGAAATGTTAAAAATCGAGCTTCGAGCTTTCGCAACAATCACAAATGATTTTTTTATACAATTAACGGCTCTAGCGTTACTTTGAATGTGATGACACCGATATCGTAAGTTTTTGCCAATGGCTAGTCCGTCCCTTTGTGGGTCTCTATTCGGATCGTATTGATTTCATATTACTATAGTTTTGATATCTAACTCTTTCTAATGCGCACGCTGCAATTTATTAAGAAGATTTGTAGATTATTAATTAAAAATATAGTATATATATTATGTAATGTTCTCGTTTGTGGATATGTTTATGTTTGTCGTAGGCAAGCGACTTATCTTGGCTCAATGGAAATTAAGATTTTAGATTCGAACTATGTATTTAGATTGCAATAAAATTACTTCGAAATGATTCATTCATTAATCGAAACGATGTGATGTTGCGTAGCGCGGTACATTGTACAGCTCATTTGATTTGCCAAAAATGAAAGGAAAATATATGTGATCAGTAGTGGAATATATATTATTAGCTGCGACAAACTATCGGACCAGTGACCGTTTGTTGTCTCGTTGTTTCTCGTAGATGATATTGAGGTGTCTTAGATTGTTGGTACATTGGAGATTTTGTTCCCTGGAGAGGCCACCTTCGGACCGCGCGTTAGTTCGCTGTGAAGATTTTCATATGATGAATGATTCTCAGCCAAGGCTGGTGATTGGCGGAGCCCTCACAAACGTTCGTAGAGATATTTCTCTACTTTCTCGTAACATGGACCAAAGATATTTGTATTGTAATTATCCCCAAATATAAATGAAAGTCTGCGGCTTTATATTATATGTTATTTATAGAGCAGTCTTAGCTGTAATGTCACGCGTGGTCCAAGGTTCCTCCTCAAGGGGTCACACGTTTGAATTCTTGTTATAAATGTTAAATTTTATCAATTTCCACATTTTAAATGGTAGAAGTAACATTCTCGTATGCAATATATTTAGCGGTAGCAATAGCGTTGGAGTCAGTAGGGCGGATATGTCATTTCCTCTAATAAAATAAACAGTTGCAAATAGTTGATAACAATGTGATTCATATACTTCAACATATTATAACATTCCCTAACTTCTAATTGAGTTTTGTGTATATTAAGATTCCTTTGTATTCATAGGTTTTAAGTGATGCCTACATATTATAAAGTTACCCATTTTAACGCGCGCGTTGCCATAACTTAGTATTAACTCAGAATTATTGAACACAAAAGTAATTTAAAGCTTTCCACCATGTTTTCTTATTTCCTGCAGTTGAAATTACAAAAATTGTATAATTTGATACTTTTTTGTGTACTATTAGATTATTTTACTTTGTAAATAAATATATTTTTGTTTGTAAATCCTTAACTTATTTCGATTAATAAAAATACACTATACTTTCTGTTATATAATTTGAATATTGAAATCATAATAATTGTATTTATTTAATTAAAGTATGATGCAAACATAATTGTGATGTAAACATTTTAATGCCATTTTAGCCTGTCAGTATGTCATGTATTAAGAAATTATTTAACCAAATGATGCTATAGAGGATAAGAGGTTTTATTCTGTATTGTAGTATATTTGAAAGTGGAGTTGTAGTTGAAATAATTTTTTCTATTGTGTATTATCTGAATGAAAATCTGTATGAATTTATTAATACATCATTTCGATGTTTATTTGAAGTTTCTTTTGTTACCCTACGACTGTTTACCTGATGGTAAGCGATTCCGTTGCCCATAGACACACGCAACATCCGGAGAGTTGTTGTGTTGTGAACCTGGGAAATTGAATAGAATCGGTTTATTGGATAGGTTGAAGTCGGGATTAAGGATTTGTTGGGGATAGCAGTGGGAAAAGACGAGGCATACTTTATGTAATGTCGACTTTATAAAGGCCTGTGGTACTACCCTGGCTGCGGCTGTAAAAGTGCAGCTATAGCTGTGAAAGATGTTTTGCTCTACCACTTTAAAACACTCGTACTATTAAAAAAGCAAATCTTTTATATATGTATACAAAAGCATAGGGTATGACGATCTATTCATCTAAGGCAACTCAAATCTGAATTTTAAGGGGATTGATATTATCTATCACAGCCTTTATTTCCTCAAAAATGTTTTTCCTGTTTGATTTTTTTACCCAATACCATTTCTTACCTAGGCTGATATCGGTCAACTCATGGTATTTACATACTGCTATTTGCGATTTCAATTGCAAGATTAATTTTTCATCAACATTAAAAGAACAACTATACCAAATTGTATTTTAAAATAATTGAATGTAAAAAAATTGCAGTTAAATAAAAATATCAGACATTTGTTTTTAATCGTTTACATTCATATGCCAAATGTAGAATATATCACAGAAGTTCTAATTTTTTTTGTCAATTTCTCTTTTTATTCAATTCTATCTTGGTACTTACTTTCGCTCTAAAACATCTCAATCTCCTGGCTCGATTAGCCGACTATGCGGACGTCATATTGTAACTATATTGTTTTCTTCAGTTATAAAATATAAATTTTAATTTAATTTGTCACTTAAATAAAACTTCTAAGTGTACTTAACGTTTATATTTATTATTTTGCTGTCCTTAAATGAGTAACTTTTATGAATAAATATAAAGTAACCATTTCAGTAGGAATATACTTGTCTTTCAAAGGTATTAACCGAATAAAATAAAGAAGTGCTTATTGAATAGGCACAACAACCAATTATTTTTATACAACCAATTTTATAAAGCCGTTTGTTTAATCAATAGACGTTAATAATTTATTTATAATTATTCTAATAATATCTATTCTACTATGGTAAAAGCTATACAACATAAAATGTTTCATAATAATTATTTGGGATTTCAATTTTATTAATACGTCTAAATTGCATTTCAAAGTAGAAAGCCAAGAAATTAGGATTATTGTTGGTAATGATAGTTTACCAACTTTTATTTATTACTGTCAAATTACCCTATATTTTACGATTTTATTTTTCTTAACTTCATAAATTCTAAAATAAATATTTTTTTTTTTGTATTTAATTATTGTTATTGCGCCATCTATTGAGATTATAGACCCATTTAATCTCGATACATGTTAACATAAGTATAGTCTAATAACTGTTAGATAAATATAAAAAACTATGGGTTTAATTAATTTTGATTATGTTAACATATTTAATTTTTATACCGTGGCACACTAATATCAAAGATTTTGAAGCTGAAAAAGTTTTCTCCTTGTTCTATGCTCCATGTTATGACAATTTATAGTTGACGTTAACTGTCATAATGTATGTTTTGATAAGAATATTGAATTAAATGTTTTTTAAGATTTATTTATCTTTTATTATATATGTTTTTGTTTTTATTACATTTTTTTCAGAACTAATAGTTTATAAGCTTTTAGTTGAATGAGTAGTAATAAATGACATGGAAAACAATTTTTATCAAGTTTTGTTTCTGATTACAAAAGCATAACATAACAACAGATAAGTCAGCTGCCTAAAGACAATGATAACAATATTTTTAATTTAACAAGATTAAACTATATTTACCATAAACGAAGTGATTTTTATAGAAAAGAATTCTAAACGCATCATGAATCCTTCTCGTAAAAGAATATTTGATTTATTTAAAACAATTAATCATGCGTCGTAAGTAAATTCAAATATATCTTTATCTTGTAGATCGTTCCTAAAATCTTATATTGTATTGTATAAGATGTGTATTTACAGTATTTTATTTAATTTACTTTATAATATTTTCACAATACTCTTAATTAATAACTTTAACCAGTTTTTGGGATTTTCCTATGGATAACATAGACAGATTATGTAATTTCATCATTTCAATCATTTGTTATATTTGGAAAGAAAATATATGTTATAATTGGAACAAAGTAAAACCTTACTTTTACCACTAATCTGATGTATATTGCCAGTTTTATAGCAGAGTTATAGTTGTAGTGGTAATATTGAGTTTCTTAATATAATATAATAGGTCATCAGGGGCTTTATAACATTTTAAGATATTTTTAGTAGTAATTTGATTTTGTATTAAAGTCTAATATAATAAAAAAAATTAAGGAAAGAATTATATAAGTATGCTGGCTGACATAGTAAACATGGCAAACACGGTTTTGCAAAATAAATTGTTAATAATTTTAATTTTTAAACTGATCAAGTGTTAATTGATCAGTTAACAACAAGGTTAGGAGTTGGTACTAGAAGAGTGAAAATTTAGGGTTGTTTGTATTTTTTAATGCCAGATCATATAAAATAAATAAAAATATTTGGGCTGAACCACCATTATCACTTAGGCGTATGAAAAATACTTTACAAACAATTAAACAAAACAAAAAATTAAACTTTCTACCGAATATACACATAAATTTTAATAAAAATTGGTCGGAGGACTATGGCAACTAATATTGTGACACGAGAAATTGATATATTAGGTATATAAATATAGAGTTCTATGCATGTTCAACATCTAGTCAATCTTTAATTAATTTAGTGACAAACAAGCATTCATCCACCTATAATATATATAATCTATTTGATAGTCATTATCCATATATATGGAAAACAATTGCAAAAGGTTGCAATTGTTTTCCAAATTCCTAACAGGAAGCTTTAAACACAGAAAACTGATAGAATGCAAACATAAGTTTATTTATGCAGTATAGTTTAACTGTTATATTTATAAATCAGATTTGCATGAGATAATATTACCTGGGATAAGCTGGCTGTTATGTGTAGTTGCAACTGTACAACACTGCTACTCTTAACTATGTGAATAATACCATTATAAGAAGTCCATTATATTAGTCAGACAAGCACTATTATATTTTATAGATGCCAATGTCCAGCACATAGTCATAGAGGTAATGTCCATGTCTCAAATTCTACTCCAAGTAAAGATTATGCCTTTGAGGTAAGTAAGATTTTTTTATTTGCACAAATAAATACTAATGCATGATCTTGTAAGGTGGTTAGTTACTACACCAAATAATTTAAAATTATGGATTAATGCAGACCACAAGTAACTTAATACTCATAAATATATATTTCAGATAAAATGTTCCACCGTAAGGTATGGTTTAGGTGTAACAAAAGAGGTGGGAATGGACTTAGTGAATCTCGGTGCCAAACATGTCTGTGTTATGACAGACCACAATGTAGTATCTTTAAGTCCGATGAAGGCAGTGCTTGATTCTCTTGTGAGAAATGGAATTAGCTACAGTGTATATGACCAAGTTCGGGTTGAACCAACTGACACAAGGTGAACTATACAAAATTTATCTTATTATGATCTTTTACATTAGTAGGAAATAAAAATGTTCTATTATATTTATTGATACTTATAATATTAGAACATTTACGATCTTTGTAGCCTAGTGATATGGGTCCTTGCTTTACAAAGTGAGGGTTGTGGGTTCGAATCCTGCCAGGTGACAACTTTGTATTGTTTTTTCTTAGTTGACTGGCTTAGGAAGGATGTTCACCCTACTGCCCGATACTTAAGATGACTTCGGATGGGCATGTTAAGAGTTGGTCCAGCGCTTTATCTCTCTGGCCGTGTCGGCTATTGCATCGGGATAAAAGATATGAGAGTAAAAGAAAAAAGTGCATTTTGTGTGCATGTACACTTGTGCACTATAATATATCCTGCGCATTTGGCTTATTTCTAAAGTAGGATTGACGCCGTGGCCGAAATTCGGTCAGGAGAACATGTATTTTTGATACTTTATATACCATTTACGAGTTTAGTAAGTAAAATAATTGTATTTTCAGTTTTAAACACGCGATTGAATTTGCGAAGCGAGGAGAATTCGATAGTTATGTGGCGGTGGGCGGCGGGTCTGTAATGGACACGTGTAAAGCGGCCAATTTGTACGCCTGCGATCCGGAAGCTGAGTTTCTAGATTATGTCAACCAGCCGGTTGGCAAAGGGAAACCGGTCACGGTGCCACTTAAACCCATGATCGCTAGTGAGTTAATAAAGCGGTTTTAACGCAAACACTTCTTAATTTACGGTTAATAATTGTACACTAGCTGCATCAATTCAAGTGCTGTTGGGTACTTTAGTTAAAAAAATGGAACGTACTCGCGTCTTATCTATATATTTAATATATATGTTATTGAGTATATACTTGCAGAAAAATAATATTACGCTTATTATTTTTCCGCAAGTATGTGTTCAATTAACCCAATAACGGCAGAGACGGTCTTGATAAAAATTGTATTAATGTATTAAAAACACGTGATTAAGCATATAATGTAATAAATGCAGTAGTTATCGTAAACAATAATGTTTAATTATTTTAACGTACATCGAAATAATCGATGTGTTTATAAAGAAAGCGGGAATATAATTTATAAATATTTCTCTATGTTTATTATCACATTAACGGAATCGTAAAGTTTGCGCTGAAAAAGTCGCGGATTATTTTTTTTTTATGTTTTAAAACTCGAACATAGTTTTGCAAAAATTTAAAGCAATCACAGGAAAGCTTTCAGTATAAAAACGTAAAACAAATTAGATTTTAAAATTATATATATATTGTTTAATGTTTTTATTTTACTTCTAAATGATTATGGGAAACACGTCACAATGAATATTTATTTGTCTCTATTATGTTCTACATCTAATACTCATCACAGATTTAATCCAGTCCAACAGTTAAGAGAATTTATTAAATAATGTAATTTAGTGTTACCAATTTCTTTTAGTACCAACAACTAGTGGAACAGGAAGTGAAACTACGGGAATGAGTATATTCGACTATGAAGAAATAAAGGCGAAGACTGGGATTTCTCACACGGGGTTGAGACCGTTACTAGCTCTGATAGACCCTCTTCATGCATTAAGTGTGCCCAAAAATGTTGCTATTTACGCCGGCTTCGATATTTTCTGCCACGCTCTGGAGAGCTTCACCGCTATTCCATATACCGAACGAGGTCCAGCGCCAGAAAACCCAGCTTTGAGGCCAGTCTATCAAGGCAGTAACCCTATATCAGACGTGTGGGCTAGATTTTGCCTTCAGGTAAGAGATCGTAATGTTTATGCCCTAAATTATATTTGTCAATAGTTACTCGACAATATTCCTATGCTGTGATTCTTTGCTTATCATGCTTTTGAATATAGATTAAATTACTTCTTACTCTTCGTGTTCGTCTGTGATTTTGAACACTTTTGCATTCTATCGTGTCATTTTATTTCCTAAGCGATAGAGCGCAGTACTTCATTTACTTTTGTTAATTATACTCATACTGCACGGCAATTTTTACTTTTTTTATTTTCCCACTCCTTTCCCTTCCTAAATCCGCCTACTCAGTGGCCTTCGGGAATCAGTTCAAATTATTATACTGACAATGTACTAGAACTCTTCGTGTATTGAGTGATTTATAGGCAATGGTTATTACTTAACAACAAGTTAACCATGTGCTCGCTTGTAAACCATCTTTATAAATTTCTAATTAAATTAACCATAGACATATGTAAGCATATTAGTTCTCTAATTTTGTACATATTACTAAAATATACGAGTTGAATATTGTCGTATTCATATACAAGTGTGTCGACAGTGTCTCCAAAAGTATTTCGCGCGCTCCGTGAACAACTGCGAGGATCTGGAGGCGCGCTCAAGTATGCACCTGGCGGCCACGATGGCCGGCGTGGGCATCGGCAACGCCGGCGTGCACCTGTGCCACGGCCTGGCCTACCCCATTGCGGGCAACGTGAAGGACTTCGTGCCACAAGACTATGGGTATGACTCGGACACAATTGAACTCTGAAAGAGTATGCTTATGAACGGTGGCACTTATGCGTGCAGATCTGAAAATAATATCCATAGGATAAAGTAACTGTCTATTTTGAAATTATCCCAATGCTGGGCTAAGGCCGCCTCTAGAACGAGGGTGTAGAGAATAGCCGAACACGCAGCCCCAATGCGGATTTTTGGACTTCAGATATCTCAGAAATATTATTTCTTCGAAATGTAGGTTTCCTCGTGATGTTTTCTTTCAGCGCTGTGCACGTGGCAATTCAAAACTTAAAATTGAAATTACAAAATTGACAATTACATTGTTGCCGGCACCGAGGATCGAACTCAGGCTCGCTTCGAGTAAACAGAATTGAAGGCGAGCTACCACGGATAGTATTTGCCTTCATATTTTTGTCCTAGGGGCTAGACCTTAAGGACGCCCAAAGGCTGGATGTCATAAAGCAGGATATGAGAGTCAATGGACTGATCTCCGAGGACGCTGAAGATCGAGCAAAATGGAGTAATTTAACTAGGAAGGCAGGCCTTGGCAATAGAAAGGTTTAATGTTAGGTTCAAGAGACTCAGTAACTCGAAATCGTTTGCATCATACAGCATCAGCCTTTTGCCGTCCACTGCTAAGCGAAGATCATACGTCATTGTTCTTCTGACATCGTTTCATCGTGTTACAACGTAATTGTTTAATATATTTTGTGCCACATAATTGTTTAGATACCTTGTTAATTATATCCGTAATAAGCTGGCTAATTTCCTATTACTATATCGATTAACCAGTTTATAATGTGTAACATATAAATATTTTTCTCTGTTCAAACTTATTATGGTCCGATATAGTAATGTGATAGTAGGAAGGATCGGATGTGGAAAAAGTGCCACGATCGGAAAGGCTTCTGCGGTTTTTCCCAGACCCGGATATAGGACTTTCGGGTCCAATACAGCGGACTTTACACTTTATGATATAGAGCGGACAGTTTAATTGATGTTAAGTGATGATTGCCGCTGAATTTGCTGTTTGTTTATATTACATTATGTATCTAGGGGAAAATCAAAACGCAATTTTTTTGTTTCAAGCTTACTTTATAGGAAGATCTGCTAGCTTTCAAACCATTTTATGACTTTGTGCCAAAATCAAGAGCTGGCACGCATTGTTTACGTACCACTTATATATAAATACTCTTTTAATAATAATTTTAATCTACTTTTTACTGTATTTATCGGTATCACTCCACACAAGTCTAGGGACCTTGATATTGCAAAAATATATGTCACAATTTCTAAATCTACAAGCTGATTGGTGAATCAGCTTCGATATTAAAGGAAAGCACTTGGCACTAGATTACCATCGTATTTATATAATAAAATTAAGGGCATAGTTTTAGTCGAAATTTTCCAATAAATCAATGAAATGTGGCGGGACAGCGCGATGCCTACCCAGATGAGCACGCCGCAGGTCATCGACCTCCCCGCTACTCCAGTCACGCCGTGTCCGCTAGGGTGAACATAATTTGCTTAATAATTTTTCAACCTTTAGATTATGTTAATTCAGTGATAAATTATCATTTGTCCTTCATATATTATCCCTGCTATATCCCTATCCCTATTTAAGGTCCTTGAATATTGAAGGTGACTACAGTCACCTGTATATTAATATGAAAAGTCATCATCAGAACCGAGCCAATTATACCGCACGGATTAGCGGTTGTGTTGACCGCGCCTTCAGTGTTCCGCTTTACCGCGGGAAGCGATCCCGACAAGCATCTAGAGGCAGCCGCCATCTTAGGCGCTGACGTCAGCGGGAAGAAACAAAGTGACGCGGGAAAAGTTTTGTCCGATACAATATTGAAGTATATGGACGATATGAAGATCGAAAACGGCTTGAAAGCTGTCGGTTATTCGGCTGAGAACATACCGCAGCTAGTAAAGGGAGCCCTGCCCCAGGTAAAATAGGAAGTAACTAACGCTATTTGCACCAATTGGGTGCTTCTTTGCATTTTGTACGTTATTATGAAAGCTCGTTATAGACTTCCTGCAGTAGTGGAACATCGATTGTTAAATTTTTAAATTATTTTTTAGTTGTTTTAATACTATGTATTTTATACAAATTGCAAATTATCCAAATCTTTTGCCTCAAGAAATCATCTTACCTATTCGTGCAACCTTTCTTTTCTAATTCAAAGGGTGGTTTTGATTTATGGCTTAATATTTAGACACAACAACACAAAATTTATTTTTTTCATAATTAATGACGGTTGATTAATTGGTGACGGTTTTTTTCCCTTTGCAATAGGAATACTAAGGAACCATTATAATTGTTTGTCAATTTTCTAAATGTTACGCAAGAATTCAGAAAGTACTGTATTTTTAAATGTAAGTAGAAAATTGTTTTTTTTTGTGAAAATCATATTTACATATGTGAAGGGGTTGTGTTCTTAATTAGCGAGCAGACGGTTCATTTGATGAAGATGAAGTGTTTTCCATAGACATCCATAACATCCAGAGTTCAGAGTAAAGGAATAATAAACAAAGAAATTACATAAGGAAATAGTAGGAAAATGGGGTTGTGATGGGTTGTGGATGGACGCCTAGAGAATAAAAGTAGAATTTCAGATAACAAGACTGGTCGCGAGGCACAAATAGTAATTTATAAATTTCTTAATGTGTAAATGATCGAAATTATTTATTGCACGTTTTAAAATTTAATAAATGAATTGAAAAAATCATCATGTTTTGGCCAATTATTGTAAATATTACTACTACTGTGAAGTATGAAGCTTACTATACTGATACTATAGTGAAACACTTCAATTTCACGGGGAAATGCATAACTAATTCCATTTGTGGGCAAAAATTTTAATGTATATAGGAATAGTGCCAATTCTCTATATCGTTTGCCTAAATAGATAATTCAGTCATGTCGTAGTAAAATATCAATAGTTATATAATAAAAATTATATTTTGTTCCAGCACCGATTGTTAAAGATTGCTCCCGTTCCACAATCCGAGGAAGATTTAACAAAGATTCTAGAGGATTCCTTGTCGCTTTACTGAATAATTACGGAAATCGAAAAGCAGTTTATCTTTTTGCAACAAAGTGCCTTGCTTCAACTATATGCTATATGTTACACGTTAATAAAAAAAACTCAAAAAATACAGTGTAGTTTTTAATAATTTTAAGTACATAAAATGAACCTATCAACTAATTTGTATAATATATAATTATGTATATCTTAAATTAATTTGTTTTTAATTTGACTTGCTTTTGTTACTTTTATTCGTTATTACCAAATAAGATAAGCGCTAGATTGGAGTATAGTAAATGAATTCGACGTTGTTCGAGGTGAATCGTTGAAGGCACTATGATAAAATGCTCGTATGATAGATATGTATCCGTCCCTGACTAGCGCTTACATCTATCACTTACTGCTTAATTTAACGTTAACGCAGTTGTTAATTTAATTGTATTTATTGTAATGTTAGTTTGTGGCGAGCGGCTCACACCGCTTCGGGCACAATGTTACTGTGGTGGAAGGGACTGCTCTCGTACATATTGGACGCGTTGACGGTGACGTTGTGCAGCGGCGCGTAGCGGTTCAGCTTGGGCGTCTTGGGGCCGGTCAGGTCCTCCGTCAGCTGCTGGTACACCAGGCCGCAGTCCTTCTTCGTGCGTCCCGGGTGGCTCATCGCGGCGATTATGGCGCTGTTGTACCTGATCTGTTTGTTCTTCTTAGTGCAAATCATCATTACCACTTTAGCGATGACGATCAGCAGGAGCAGCGCGCTCAATACCGCGATCAGTATCGGCCACAGGTATCCGTAGTGACCGTGCTCAGAGTCCGTTGCGTAAGCCTGCACGTCCTCAGGTTCTAAGTCGTCATACATGTTGTCGTTGTCCAACAGTTTGATGTCGATCTTAACTTTGTCGGATGGCTGTTCAGTCGCCAACGGTTTGTACGTACTCTTCTCTTGGGGCTTTTCGATCAGCTTCACTTTGAGGTCAACGTCATTGTCGTCATAGTCCTCGGCCGAGTCGTCCTCCTCCTCGTCATCCTCGTCGTCCTCAGCCTCGTCGTCCGCGTCATTGTCGTCGTCCGCGCTGAGTTTGTTGTCGTCGCTTCCATCAACGGGGGCGGCGCTGTCGTCGGCGACTTTTCCGTCGTCCAACGTGTCCTTAAGGTCAAAGTTGCCGTCGGCGTCTTTGTCGATCCTCTCCCATATCTCCTCATCCGATACCGGTGGCAAAGGCTCCACTGGATGAGACAAAACGGTGCCGCAAGTCTTCTTTGTCAGGAACTCCCAGCTATACGCGCCTTCGTCCTCCTTCGCGTCTTTTCCCAAATTAGCAATATTCGCAGAATTGGAGCTTGGGGAGACTTTGCGAGTACTGAGCCAGCTCATAAGGTTCTCGAAGTCACGACTGCAAGCTAATGGATTGTTGCTGATATCCAATGTTCTTAGTTTGTTTAAGCTGTCCAATTCGGTCTGTTTTATTTCGGTGATGCGATTATGCGAAACATTGAGGAAGCTCAAATTACTGAGGAGCGCCACTGGATGGTCCTTCTCCACCTTCCATAAAGAGGTGAGCTCGGCGTGACTCATATCAAGCGTGCTAAGAGCGGGCGTGAATACGAATATTTCAGCTGAAAGAACTTTCAATGGATTGCCTTGAAGGTTTAGTTTTCCCAACTCCTTATTTTTCTCGAAAACTTTAACGTCCAATGTTGTTAGTTGGTTATAAGCAAGGTTTATATCAACTAGTCGGGGGCATCGTGAAAATACTTCGGTGCTGACAGATTTTATGTTGTTACCAGAGAGATTGATCTGAGATAGAGCCGTGAAAGTCTTCAACGAATCCTTCTCGATTTCCTCAAGACCGCAGTTTGATGCGTCGAACAAATAGATGTTGAATTGTTCAGCAGAGCAGTTGAATCCTTCTGCTGGCAAGTGCTTTAATCTTGGATTATTGGAAATTTTGAATATGTCAAGTTCAATGTTTTCTTTTATTAAATAACCGGAGATAAAGTCCAAGTCGTTGTATGAAAGGTCCAAGTAGTTCAATTCAACAAGTTTGTGGAAAGCTTGATTATGAATTTTTTCAATGCTATTGCCGCTTAGATTTAGGTTTGCAATGTAAGTCATGCCATTAAACATGGATGGTCCAATGAACTTGATATTTGTCTGACCAGCATTGAGAGTAAGGAGGTCCGAAATTTGTAAACCATACACGGAGTCAATTGGATTTCTCTGTATGTGAAGTGTGGCCAATTCAGTGTTTTCAGAAAATATGTCTTCAGGAAGAGATTTAATGTTGTTGTCACTCAAGTCTAGTTCCTCCAGGTCAAGGAGTTTCTTGAAAGTGTTTTCGTCCATATCAGAAAGATTATTTCCGGCTACGTTTAGGTACATTAGACCGGGCATATTCTTGAAGGTGTTAGCTGTAATGTACTGCATATTGCAATATGAAACATCAAGTTCTTGTACTGAGGAGGCGTTAAGGAAGTATTCGTGGGAACCCGCTGCAGGGAACTTCAATTGGTTGTTCGAGAGTGTAAGTAACAATAATTTCTTGTTATTAGCAAAGGTTTCGGGGTGCAGAGTCTTAAGTTTATTATTTGATAAGTTCACTGCGTACAATTCGTGCAAACCGTGGAACGCGTTAGGGCCGACAAACCCGATAGTGCTATTCACAATCTTGATGGTAGCAACCTGGTGAAGACCGAGCTTCTTGAAGATGAAGTCATCTAGTTGGATGGGGAACGTCGGATCGGCATTTTCGATGACCAGATCGGTGATGTCGTCTCCGAATTTCTGCGTGCCCACTTCGAGACGGTTGCACTTAGCTATCCTATATCCTTGAGATACAGTGCATATGCAGTCCCTAGGACAAGGCCTGTCTTCGCTGAACAACACCTCCTGGTCTTCGGCCGAATCGTAGTCCTCATATTGGAAGAGGAAGTTGTCGGCGTCCTTGGTGCCCTTCTTGGCTGTTTTGTTGACAGACTCGCCGATGACGAGCGCGCATGCTGCCAGGAGCAGTATAAACTCCCGGGACCTCGCCCCCATGACGTAGCGAACTCTGAAAAGAGAAAATGAAAGAATAAAACATTGTTGATTCCAGCGATAATGTTGCATAATTTTCCGCTATAGCTGTACGACATGGAACAATAGTGTTTTCGAAACGAACAGTTCATTTTTAATGCGACTTTAAATTTTAACAATAGGTGAACAGAACACGTTTTGTACAGAATGCGTAGTTGTCCAGTACAGTTTTTTATTTTTAAATATTGATAACACAAGTACACAATTAATACGTTTTATTACTATGTTTATATTTATTTCGAAGAGCGACAACTGTGTTTTGTATAACATTATATTAAATTCCGTATTTCCCTTTCAACAATTGTAAAATGAATTTCGACATAGCTAAATAATTTTCATAATTCATTTACATTGTGTGTGCCGTATTGGCAAAGAAATACACACAGCTTATTGTTGTCGAGTGTTCGCTGACCCATATAAAACATTCGTCACTTTAGCACATTAGTTCCACCGCTGTACTTGTTGCAAACCAGATGTATTCAACGTAGTGGGGCTTTGTTCTAGTGAAATCTTATCTGAGCATTGTCCATCTGCCGGCGCGTCATGACTCCGCAGACACGTGATCTCCATTAGACATTTGGCTTTAATACTGACCTGAACACACGCCTATTAAGTAACCATACCCTTGCGGTCGTGTTTGTACTCGCAACCCGTAAGTTGGCCTCACAAGAATATTTTTTGCGCTGTCATATTTTGCAATGAATCGCCAACATTTGTACGTTAATTGTTTGTGTAAATGATACTATGATCGTTGTCAGCGTTTAAAAACAAGATGATATTTCGTTACTCAAAAGTTATATTTGATAATATTGGCAGGCAATATGTTTTACAAACTAGTTTTATAGATTAACTGCCGAATTGTAATTGGCAACGATGTACGATTACACAAGACTGGGTTGGATATTTAATATAGAAAGTTGGTGGTACTTTCTCGATTCAGTTGGAGCGAGACAGTTGACCGGCAGATAGAATTTATCGATGTAGGGAATCGAATATTTATCGCTAGATAAAGACATGGGTAAGCGAACATTGCGTGTTCTGTGTACAAGCGTGCGTCGAATACGAGTTGTGTTCCTGCTAAGGCGACATCTGGTTATTGCTAAATTCCCCGAGTCGTTTATTGTACGATCTCTTACAATAAATAACACAAGATCTTTATGCAGCTTTTATGTTGTAGTTGGCTAGGAATTTTGTGCTGCAAAGCACAATGTATGAGTAAAGGAAACTATGATTCGTGATTAATCAGTGTTTTTGAAAATGATATCTGAAAATTATAGACGGTACTAGTTATCTATGACTTTTATTAGTACCTTTACAATAATTCCCCTTCCTCTTTAAGAACTTCTTTAGTTAGTCTTTTCGTTAAAAAAAATTGTGTGTGCGACCCTTTATTATGACACACCTCTATGCAAGTGCCTGGTTAGCCTGAAGGATAATCTGCCTAATATCTGTATTACACAGGATTCGATTAACTAATATTTGTTTTATATATAATCCAACCGTCTCGGCGGTGTCCCGGTATCTAAAACCTCGTAATAGAGGTATTATTACGAGGTTTTAGATACCGGGCGATAGAGGTTTAGATATTTGCGTCATATTAATGAAATTGTTAATGTAGAGAAAGTAGCGATCAATGTATATCTATGTTCTTTCTATATACAATTTGTAATCAATGTTTCAACGCTATCGGCTCTAAGTACAAGTGATAAGATTAGATAGGTACATCAGGGCATCGCACAATGCCTCATATAACCGCATTCAAGAGTCGACGAAAATTTATTTGTTGTGAAATATTAATGAGCAATTATATTTTTCACTTGGACAGAAATTTACGTGCGAATCTTGTTTGACAAAAGTTTCCGAGTGTTATTTTTATTTCAGCTTACGATAATTTTAACTGCGTATTGTTTGTGCGTTAATCAGGTTTTATAAAGTTCTTAGTGCTTGACTTTTACCTACAGTTATACCCATAGCACTCATTGGAGTATACTCAAATGATAAATGTAACAATAAATATAAGAAATCTATTTACATTATTAAACTGGACTTGTTGCTTTTTTATAATTAAGTAAAATATAGAAAGAAGAAGATGTCCAAGATAGAGCAAAGTGGAAAAAGAGAAGCAGGAAAGCGGACCCCGTTTTAAGACGGGACTAAAGCGAATTAGAAAAAGTAAAGAACAGAAAAAAGCTATTAAATATTAACTGTAAAAATCTGTGTTAAATCTTCACAGTTACTAACAATAAACAAGGAAATTTCGCTGACAAAACTAAACCAGGGTTCCGAGTACTGCTGTGTCAAACATTATAAATAAAAGAAAAGGACCCCCACATGACCAAAATGACGGTAGCTTCCAGTTCGATCTCTATGAGTCCCTGGTCGATGACGCGCGTGATATAAAGAGAATAATTTTTCGCGATGGTCGTGCGTCGGTGCCAGATGTCCAAACGAATTAACGTCTGCCATCGATTAGCATCATAACGCCGGTCGGTCCCGAACACAATGCCCGCACACACGATGAATATTAAAACCGCGGAGTTAGATAAATTGTGTGTTTTGCATACAATCGCCCCGCGGGACCTACATTGACGACAAAGTGCGTGCAGATATGTTCAGTGCGGTGAATATTTCACTGCGATCGCTCGTAAATCACAATTTTTATTGTCAACCAAAACGTTCGACCCGCTTCTACAATGCATGAACCTGTTTCTCTTCGCCCTTTATGGACTACTAGCGGCTCCGAGCTGTTTCACCCGCAGAAATATTTCGCTTTTGCAATATTTTTGGTCGATGGTCCGCTCCCACTGTGACACAGCGCGATGTTATGTAGTCTTAAGCCTTGCGTGATAAATAGACTGTCAAACACGAAGATTTTTTTCAATTCCGATCAGTAGTTTCCTAGATTAGCGCGTTCAATCAAACAAACATACTCATCAGGAAAGGGACTTGGAGAGAACACGAGTATAAATAAATCAACAATATAAATCTAAGGTAATAAACGAACCAGAGGCAATGGATTAGCTTCAATGGTTAAATAAGTATAATTACAAACCTATGGGATATCAAGCTTGTCAGATAAAAAGGGTGAATTATATAGAAAGCGTGTAAATGTTTAGGATTGATGTTTGTATTTTCAAATTATCCACGCATGGTCCACAACGCAGCCACAGTGCGGATTGGACTTCACATGTCTTAGAAATATTATTTCTTAGATATGCAGGTTTCCTCACGATGTTTTCCGCGGGGCAAGTTGCACGCCCGTGGTGAATCAGCACTTAAATTTGCGATTAGGAAATTTACAATTTCATTGGTGCCAGCACCGGGATCAAAGTCATGTTCACCTCGAGTAAACAGAATAAAGAATCCTCCGACACTGAGCTACCACGGTTTTGGTTGGTATATCCCAATATTTTATTTGTGATCCTTATAAAATTTTTAGTGCATACTGACCACCATGTGGAAAAAAGATGATAAAAGACTTATCGTAGACATATATGACAAAAGGCATGACTCATTGACTTTTTCGCATTGACGAAACATTAAACTGTGTCTATTGTCAATAAATCAAAATAGTTTCGGATTTTTATAAATCATGATTTATTCATTCTTTATTAATTTTAAAAATACTTATAAAAAACAAAAATGTTAACATGTTTTATGTGAAAACGCCAGTATCGTAGGGCAAAATAGAAGAGTTGAATCAATTGACGATTATTGGTGTTTGATTATAATTTACCGCGGTTTTAATAAAAGCTTATTCTTATTTCGAACGTTTTAAAACCAAACGTTTATTTTCAATATTTTTTTATTAATTTATTTTAAGATAGATATTTATTTAGGATAGATGACGTAATATGCGAAATTTTGAGAGGTGGTAGAGCATAACACCCTTTCACAGCTTTTGCTGCACTTTTACGGCCACGCTCGTCCGGGGAAGTACCACC
>JAOCPS010000012.1:3594578-3608656 GCA_025505425.1 Graphium colonna
TATACAATCTTCTAAAGGAAGCTGTGTAAACAAAGACTGAATATCAAAACTGACCATAGTTTCATTATCAGTGAGGCTCTAACTGATTCCTAAATTATCAGTGTGCAATTTTTTTAGCACTGGGGAAATTTAACGTTTTAATGACGACAATTTAATTATTTTTTTTTTGTTTAGGTTTAGCAAAGAAAGATATAGGTATTATTTCATTAAGGGCAATTATTTGTGCTCACAGATACGAGTTTACAAATCTTAAATTTAATTTGTTCGAAAATTATACAAGATGAACATTAAACTACGAGATTCTAGCATTTTATTTATTAAAGAAGAAAATGTAGGAAAATCACTGATTGATGACATTCAATACAGAGTCTTTGTAGTTGTAAAGCTGAATAAATCGAATTAAGTTTACGGCTGACATTGATTGATACCACTATTCCATGGAGGGGGACAGTTTGTATCATCTGCCTAAAACAAAGGAAGACAATTGAACTCCGTTCTAAAAAAAAGGTAGTTTTTTGGTAATACACATTATTTGTGATTTTGAAAAATACCCAGAACTGTTTTAGATTTTGTTGTAATATTTTGCTACATACGAAAAATTTCTGGATTCAATTACCACCCACAGATAGATATTTGGGAAAAAGTGATAGATATTACATATTATGGTAGGTACCGTTAGCCAGTTTATATAATCTAGAGAAAAAGTTTACCTACTTTAACCGTAATATTAACATGGATCTTATATTTTATATTTACATATGTGTATTACATTGTTAAATCGGAGCGATGATGATAATCCAAGGCTAAATGGTAATGCTGATTCAGACGTGTCTCAACCTCTCATAAATGGAGATCCAATTACTGATGCCGATTTCTTATCACCCTCGCGAGAGTATGCACCCGTATATTCCCCAGACATGGGAAGGGTGAGGATTAAAATGACTGAGACCCCTAAACCGAAGACCCCGGTACTAGTCACCAGGAGTAGGTCAAACGCTGGAGACATCATTATAACACCTTCAGATGATAACACACGTAAATCAACCACTTGAAACTTGGTCTCCATAGCAAGGACGATAAACCTTTTGTGTAGTGTGTCAAACAACAAACATTTCACTATTGGCGAAGTTAAGTGATTATATTTGTGCGTAAGAGGGAACTCTAGGTATGGGGGTATAAAATACATCAAACGGTCTGTAATATT
This sequence comes from Graphium colonna, assembly GCA_025505425.1. Lineage (NCBI taxonomy): Eukaryota > Metazoa > Arthropoda > Insecta > Lepidoptera > Papilionidae > Graphium > Graphium colonna. Next base: position 3,595,783 of record JAOCPS010000012.1, read on the forward strand.
TAGAGAAACGTTGCTGCCAAAGTGTGTTTGTAGTCGACAGTGCCTTTTTATTCGCTAGTGGTATAAATGTATTTATAAAAGTATATTTCGCGGTAAGAAAACATATTTTTATACATGTAAAATGTTGCCATGTTCATTTTAGTAGTAAAGTTCGTATATGTTTGTTCGATTCATTTCTAAGATATCATTTACATACGTAAAAATGTTACACGTGTTCCAATATAAATAGGCAATGTTTTTGTCTGGACATGTTTCTTGGATTGTCTGCTTGATTTTCTTTTCTGCTTTTGATTAATGGTTGTGTACTTATTTTATACAAAACATTAACAATACACGATAGACCTCAATCGATAAATGTTTGGACCTCTGTTGATTTATGGTTGATGATTCCAAGTATTTCCTCTTAGAGATTCATTGTTTCAAGTTCTAACATAAGTTCCTTATAATTAATTTTATGGAGGTAGTTTTTAAGATTGTGATACCATTTATACTAAGTAAAACCATGCTATTATTTGATATGTTAATGATTAATTTAATTCTGTCATACATTTTTAAGATTTTATAATTTGATGTTAATTTTTTTTTTTTGTAATTTAGTGCTACTGATTATTTTTATCTCATGCCACTGTACTGTTCTGCAATCTCTCCGTCGTTATTTGAAATGATACATCACGAATTTAAACATACCTACTGCTGTTTATAATAATGAGGAACAAAATAGAGAAATAAAGGAATTTATAGATAAAGATGTCATTTATGTAATTTTATTTCACACAGTTATAAACGGTTCATTAAAAATATGTTTTATTTCATGACCCTGCTACAAGTACCTCGAATAATTCAGTTGTAATATATAATCTGTGTATTGTCTTTAGTCTGTAGGTTTCAAATTTTCATGTGATATTTTAATTTAAAGTTATAATAATTATAACAGAATAAAAACATAAATATACGCTATGAGTTAAAATATATAATTTATTAACAATTGCAGCATATTATTGATATTATTATAGCCATTACAATTCTAAAATTATGCAGTAAAAAGTCGCATTATAAATGTTTAAACTGTATACTTTTTTGAATGTATGAGATTTTTACAATTATATCCAATAATTCTTTATTAATTAAGTTAATTTTAGCTAAAGTAAAAAAATAATGTTGCCGACACCTAGTAACAACTAGAATACATATAAAATATACTCTAGGTGACTAGAATTAATTTCAAAATGTGCTGTGTACTTATGACTAATAGCAATTCCCTGTTGCGAACGTTCTAGCAAAGACTTTTATAAGGCTTCGATCCAAGATTGCCTTCTAGTGGCCTTGTTAATGAGCTTGCCAATCCATTTTGCTGTTAGATTTTTTTTCCTATACAAAACAATAATGATGCAAGCAACGAGGATAATCTCTCCGTGACATTGCTAAGCGAATTCTTATAAAGGTCATACGGGGTAAACCTAAGGAAGATAAGAGCAAGTTACAAAAACACTTATTCCTAATAATTATTGGAATAACGTCAGGCTTATCACAACTGCTGTGCTGTTACATTTTGTTCCTTTTAAACCGACTTCAAAAAAGGAGGAGATTCCCAATCCGACTGATTCCTCCGGAAGTTGTAAACCGATGTTAAAATTTTTTTGAGATGGTCTTATATAATTTTCATAAAGCTTGGTGCATCAGTTTTTTTTATGCAGAGGATATAATTGAGTGGCAGACAAGCAGACGGCTCACGTGATGTTAAGTGATTACCAGAAGAGTTACATGAGCGTTGTCGGCCTCTGAGCACGCTCGTTTCTTGAAGGGCCATTTTTATATAAAATTATTAAAAAAAATATATTCAAATAACTAACAAAATAATAGATGAACATTTACTTTTAGGTGGTGGAGCATAACATCGCCAAAGTACCACCGCCCTTTGTAATGTCGGCATAAAATAAAGTATGCATGACTTTTAGGGATGCCGGATGCCCATGTCAACCCTTTGTCTTTTCTTACTTCTATCCTCTCCAAATCCTTAATCCCGACCCATCCTATCCAACAAACCAATTGTATCCAATTTCCCAGGTTGACAACGTGTCCATGGGCGACGGGATCACTTACCATCAGGTGAACCGTCTGCTCGCTTGTCTTCCTTTCCATAAAAAAGAAGTTTGAAGTCGGTTTCACTGTTTTCGGTTAAAATAAACATTACTAACTTGATTGGGATAAGTAACATGATAATATGCGTTATTTCTAGTATTCCGAATGCGTATTCATGGCGCAACTCCTCTCTCCCTTAATCTCTTATAAAGAAATTAATAAAGTATATTCTTGATTAATATCTATAATACTGAAGTGAAACACGTCTATGTAACGATTAATTGTAATATAACGTTAATTCTAGATTAACCATTGAAACTGTTAGCTTGAAAACGGATAAAATTTAATTTCAGGTCTCGGATATAAAAAATCTAAGATAGAAATTTGTCATACATGATCTAGCAATTACAAAGTTCATTGTTAAGTGAGGTAAAAAAGTTATTCATTGTTAAGTGAGGAATTTTCATAACAAAGTTGTTTATTAATTATTTACAAATATATTTGATTTCTTTAATTCGTAAATTTGAACAATAAATAATTATATGACTATTATTGTACGTATCTAACAAAAAACTTTTGTTCAAAAGTCACTCTCTCTAGGCTCGTCGTCATCTATTGAATATCTTCTATTTCTCGGCCGCAGAGGTCGTTCCATTTGGGCTTCCACTTCAATAGTCACACTGTCGTTTCCACTCACACCATATTCCGACATACGCCTCCTACGCACACCTGGAGATTGGTCTAATTCGGCTATCTCGTGGCTACCGTATTTTCTGGGTCGGCGACGACGTCGCCGTCGGCTGATCTCTGATGTGTCAGTTACTTCTGTATCATCTACCACCGGTAAGTCACCATTTCTATCTGTTTCCTCTAATAGATCTCCACTCGATTTAGTTTTTCGCCGCCCTTTCCTTCTCTTTCTCTTACCAGTTCCTTCTTCACACAACGACTGACATGAAGCATTAAGTTTAGGCATAGAGAGAGCCTCGTCGTAAGTAGGTGGGGCTACTAAATCTCTCGGGTCTGGTGCATTACATAAAGCTTCTTGCTCAGCTTGCATCCTTAACTGTCGCAATCTGTCTCTAGCCTCTTCGACTTGCCTGGCTCTTTCAGTTTGCAGCGTGGCTAGCCGACGGTTCATCGACCTTCTGATAGTATTAACTAACACTAAACACAAAGCTAATCCAATGATCATTACCACTACAAACCAAATCAGACTATCAGGATTTGCAGCTTTTTGACTGGGATTCCATGTAAAATAGCAGGCTTCAAGCCAAGTTTGTCCAACCAAATTCACAGGACTATTGCAGATGAGGTTATACGATTCCTCCTTTTTGTTCGGTTCCAGCGTCACAAATTCATAGAAGTCAAACATGTTTATGTCACTACATTCACAGCGCCACATGTTGTCTCCCAGATCCAATCTCTCGAGGTATGGATTTAAGTCAAAATATGATCTATTCCAAATTGTTGTAAATCTATTACCAATGACGCCTACTCCTGTTAATCGAGGTAACATAAAGAAAGTCATGTTGCTCACAGAACTTAATCTATTATAATTTAAGTTTAAATATTTTAAAGTATTTGAGGATATACTGTCTGGAATATAGGATAGAAGATTGTGCGACAAATCTATATCGATAAGAGACTGCAAGCCTTCTAAGGAGTCTTTACCAATAGTATTAATTTCGCAGTAACTCATATCTAATATTGATACAGATGTTGATCTTAAATGACCCACTCTCGTAAGATAATTCCTGCGTAGCTTTAGTTGCGTCAACGAAGGCATCTCGAGCAATGAATCTTCTGGTATATTAGCGATTTCATTCCACGACAAATCTAAATACTTTAACATTCCGAGTCCACGAAATGTGTCTCCTTTAAGGGAGCCAATACTGTTATACGACAAATCCAGATATTCTAATTTTGAATTATTTACAAAATTGTTACTTTCCAAATATCTTAATACGTTATGGCTTACGACTGCTTTCCTCAAATTTGGGAATCCTAATAGGCTTAATTGCATCGTATTACAATATGATATATCTAAGTATCTTAGAGAACTAGAAATTACGGTGGCCGATGAACTTGATAAAACAAAGCCATTATTATTCGAAATTTTCAAGTAGACCAACGATGGTAAATAAGACAATTCATTGTGGTCAATGGAATTAAGTTGACAATTACTCGCATACAGGCTTTTTAGTGTCGGTGAAACCAGTCCTTGAATTCTTGACAGCGGATTAAAGTTTATTTTGAACACTCTTATATTGATCAAACCACTCAACGGCGATCTGCCGTGTATTGACCTTATTTCGCAGTTGTCCAAAATCAACGTTTCCAGTGAAGGGCTTATTAAAAGTTCTTGATTCGCCAGATTTCCCAAACTTTGGAACTTATTGCGGGACAAGTCGAGAATCTTCAAGTTGGTCGCCGGTTCAAGAAATTCGTTTGGATTTAAATTGAGCCATGTATCGAAATTGTTTCGAGACAAGTTGAGCAATTCCAGCGACGTGAGGTTTTCTAGACCATTTTCTGGAATCGACTTAAGTCTGTTGTTGCTAAGATCGAGGGTTATAAGTTTGTGCAGCTTGTTGAGATTTTGCGGGAACGCTGATATCTCGTTATTCGATAAGTTGAGCGACGTTACCTGAAAATTGTCAAAATTTGAAATTAGAAATCAAATAAATAAGCTAAAATACTTGTCATATTAATATCGTTGATAGTGATATATATTTTGGAATAAATAATGAAATAAATCCAAAAACTAATTCTGTAATTATTTAAGTCACTTCTATTTTCTTTGCTAATTCACTAAATATAACAACAATCGTTTAAGCTCCTAGGGGCCTATATTTTTGGCAATTTTCTTTAAGTAAAAAATAATTAAAATAATAGAAATGTTATTTCCAGTCGGAGTGACATATATTATCTCACTTAGTTTTTATTTTTTAATTAGGTTTGTACATAGATGCGCATTTGAGGCTTATTACGACAGTAAAATATTATATTGCATTCTCCACTAAATGCCAATGTAATACGACCTTATTTCTCCTCCTTCCTCTTAATTCCATTTGATTCATAGGAGTGAATACTATTAAATCAGAAACCGATAATATGTGAAAAGACCCAGACATAAAAGAAATTATGAGATTGTACTCCTTTTCACACGAACATCATTAAGTAATTTATAAAAAAGATATAGATAAAGATTGGCAACGATTGGTTTAGTATTTTTGTAGTGTCATATTAATTATTTAATAATCATCAAGTAGATTATTGTGGTTCAAAATACAGTTGCAATACAATATTCGAATGACTGACGCGCAAATTCTAATTACATTTTTTTAATTAAGTCTACTTGATTTTTGTACTTTTTCTTCTAAATAATATTTATTAATGCGTGAGGATGTTGAGTTTCTAACTGGTATAACTTTGCTAGATAAAACTTCAACTTCAAAATTATTTAATTTTTAATTGTGATGTATTGTTCTCCTTATCCCTATACACTTTTAACAATGCCAAATCTGACGCTTTTTCGTATGCGGGAACTAGCGATCTAGAGCATAGAACAAAGAATATAATCTCTATACTAACATAATCATGACATGACTTCAAAATCCGCTTGGTGCCGCTACTTGACACTAGGGAAGAATTTTTAAATCGACAAAAATATACGAAGTAAAAGTTAAGTAGCATAGACAAAATTAATTCTTTTATAGATAGTTTCCATTTTGTCTAAACTGATTTAAACGCCATCTATCGATATGAGATGAACACATAAAATATTATTTATTCCCCATAACAAATTTAAATCCTTGATACTAAAGGCTCTCAGCTAGCAGTAGGTATCAATAATCCCGCAATGTTTAAATTCGGCAGATTTTTTATTTATGAATGAATTCTGCACCTCTTCTCCACAATACATTAAAAAATCTCACATAGATATTTTTTTGCTTTTTAAATATGAGATAAAAGGATATTTCTAAAAACCACCAACTTTTATATATACTTATAGTTTTTTGTACTGTTTTGCTTGTGTATTTAAACATTGTCAAATAACTTATATATGAATATCCCAACGTTGTTTACTATTTATTTCAACGGTTACAATAATATTTGTTTGCGGTATTATTGCTTAGGTATATATGATTCTATAAAGCTTGATAATAAACTTATCAATGACGTGAATAGCCCCACCCATTCATAGTGTTTAATTCTTAACTATTGACTGATTTTATTTTAAAAGTAAAGAAAATTAAAGCTCATATTTATAAATATCAATTGTGAGACATACAATATCAAAGGAAGTGTCATGTCAAGTTAGATCAAATAGTGAAACTATGTAAGTCGTTTATTAATTCCTTTATAAATATGAAACTAAAGCTTTTGGAAACATCCACCTACCTTCTAAATATTTTAAATGTAGCTATTATACGCAAAAATATGAGATTTTATGAAAAAGGATGTCGTCAAACTTTCTATTTACCGTTTCACTGATGCCATCCGGAGCATTCGTCAAGCCCCTCTTGGAGCAATCTACACTGCTCCTGTCCAAGCTGCACGTACACAGATAGCAAACATCACTTCTGTCACTGTCATCGAAATCCGCTATTTCTGCGCTCGCTAGCAGCACGAGCACCAGAAGGTATTGTAACACGAGCATCCCGTCGCCTTATCATACCTGAAATGTTACGAAACGTCACTTAGGTTTGGTCCTCGAGCGTTTTGAATCACCCGCACACCTGCACCAACCATTTCCGTTTTCCAATTTCACGTCACGTCTCCCACACCATAAATGTCGTCTTCGACCTTATGTCACACACGGCCCTACATAAGTTCGCCGTGAAAACGAAAAAATATCAACATATAACAATTTTATCTACGTTATCTCGTTGATAAAGGCACAGGTTGTAGACTACTTTAATTTAGGTCGATTTCATGTACTCACCTGTACTAAATTGCAGAAACAGCAGCTTGTGCTACAAGGATTAGACTCCCTCCTCAATAAACAGCAGTTTTCAAATCCTTTCTGTGGAATATATGATTGTTTAATTAGATAAATCATTATCTATCTGATTCATAGTTTTAAGTGGAACTGTTAACAGAGCGGTAAGCAAATAAATCAAATCCTAATGCAAGGCGAACCTCAATTACTTTTATAAATTATATTAACACGTAATTAAATACCGTTATAAAAGATTATTTAACTTACCATGGTGTAATGTTTATTTTTTAGCCATCGAAGTATTTTCAAACATATTTCTTTTTTCTGGGCTCATTTACACTGGTTAATTTTTCTCATGATTATTTCAATACTATAATAAGTAATTAATGTCAATATAATGGAATAATATAGTAAACCTCTCACACTAGCGAATTGGATAAGATTTTTTTCAAATCTGCGGGCCTTGTTTTCACGTGTTGCTCGAAGCAACAGATAACATTGTATGAACCGAATTAAGGGCATTACGTGTTATCATTGATAAGCACATTTGCGGCATCGCATGCAATATGAGTAGCCCTCATCCAAGTTCTGACTATCGCAGTAATCTTCAGCCTACTAATGATAAACGTAGGGTAGAAAACATTAATTAAAATAATTTCTTTTCTCTTTTCACACATATTTATAATTTTTAATAAAATTGTTAATTAATTACTACATAATCGTAGAACGCATATAGCGTTAACATTCATTTAGATTTTTTGACATTAACCTGTTCTTACACTTTCAATATATGTGATGTTGTGAAAGCGCCATCTAGTAATCACAATACGAAATAATATAATCTTATTTTCAGCTTCAAGTCATTAGTTGTACTGATATATTAATAGATGGCGCTCAACGATTTTAGTATCAAACATCAGGATATTTAAATGTTGCCAAATGTTCATTTAATTGATAAAAGTTTTACAGCTAGAAGCTAGTTTTATAATCCAATTTTCTTTAAAGTCGCTTAATGTAGTTTCCTTCCATATTGTTAAAAGATTTTTTATCAAAAACTTAAAAAGTAAAAGCCTTCGTTTTAGCTTTAAAATAAATTATTTAACTGACATAAATAAAAATGTACTCATAGCCGAAATATTGTATTTTATGTAACTTGACTGAAATATATCAGCCACATGGTTCAAGTGCATTATATATTTGCATTTTTGTATTTTTTGAATGTTTTATGTATTTCAAACATCAATCGTTTATACATTTTCAAATTCCACGCAGACACGTAGTAATTGTGCTTATTCTCTATTTCTAATTATTAGCTTCAATTATGCGTGATATGCAAATTTTACAAGTATATTGTTTTGATAAAAAATGTAAAAAAAACTTCAGTAGCCTCAAAGGAAAATTTCTATTAATAGTTCACACTCACAATTTATTTGTTGTTTTCCTTACTTGTTAAAATTTTGAATGTTTCCGTTATTAATGTTAATACAGTTTTTTTTTATATTTTATATGGTAGAGTGAAATATATTTTATTGTAAGAAAATTCCCTATCTATTATGCTAATTAATATTGGAATTGTATCAAAGTTTATAGACGGAGTTAACATCAAAAATAATTTTCAAAATCCTAAGTTTATTAAAAAGGAGCCAGGTATATGGAATTTCTGTTACATGTTATTTAAATCTTATAAATTCACTAGCTGACCCGCCCACCCATTGCTGTGGCTAAGGTACCTCAAATGATATTCTACAAAACTATTAAATACAGAGAAGTTATTATTTACGAATAAAGACAGATACGTTACAGCCGGTATAAAATCCACGGATTTGGATATGAATTTGATATAGAATTTGAAAATGATTGATAAAAAAATCGATTTTCTGCTCCGCACATTGTTGAGATTAGGTAATAATTTAAATCGTAAAAATAAATATAGTTTAAAACTACTAATAAACACTTATTATTTTATAAGGAATCTAATAAAAAAGTGAAAAATAATTCTATATTCATATTGTTGTGAAATCTTTTTCGTACCTTTATCGAGGTTTTTCTTTGTCATATAATAAACAAACAATATGCAATAAAAAGCATTGCTACTATAAATAGAGATATTAACTGTCCAACCACTCAAGTTGGATCAAACTGCACATAGTGAGTAAAATTTTATAAAAATTGGTTTAGTAGTTTAGAACTTCATCGCAGGCAAACAACTAATTTTATATATTAAGATTTTTTTTTTTTACAGTAAAATGGAGAAACTGTCATGGTTTAGTTCTATTGTAACTACCCTTTAAGATCAAAAATTAAAGAAAAGCAGTAAGTATTAAAGCTAGCAATTTATTTACAAAATTAGATGATGTTTCTTAAAGTCTTCATAAGACAAAATTATACGTGGCTTAGTAATTTAATTGTATTTGTATACTTTAAAGCAGATAATTTTTTTTATCGTATTATATTTAACTACTTGAAGTGTCTTTAAAAAAAATTATTGACCTTAACTTAAATTAAAATAAATATCTTACACAATGTACATTTTATCATTTGCTACACGCTACGCATGTACGTGTCATTTAGTCGATTCGTATTTCTACAGTCCTCCTGATGGAGCGTCTATCTCCCGCTCTTGGTCTAGTTTCCGTAAGGTCTCCAATAGACCTGGACCTTCGGCATCGTCGTTCAACATTTTCCTCTTCGTCAATGAAGTCCGGCAGCGAGTGGAACGACGAGTTGAGGCGTGGCATTAAGAGGGCTTCGTCGTAACTCGGAGGCGAGTCCTCGCGAAGGGGGATTCTCATGACTACACCTTCTACCCTGGGCTGGGTAGTAATACCATTGGCGTTTATAACACTAGCCTCAGTGGCAGGCCGCGGCGGTTCAGGCTTGTTGAGCGACATAAAGCCTCTGCACACACACGAGGTCACTACAATTCCTATTATCAGACCGATGAACACTGCCATAAATGTGTACGTCTCTTGCGACGTGTCGTTTGGATGCCATGTCAATATATAGGCGCGCTGCCAACTCAGCTGTGTCACATTCGATGGCGAGTAGCATATCAGAGATGCTCTGTCAGCTATCTTCGGCGGGTCCTTAGTTAAGTATTCGTACGTCAATAGGAGGTTGACGCTGAACCCCTCACAACTCCATCGGTTCCCCTTCACGTGGACTTCCCTCAGAAACGGATTCGAGGCGAAGTGTGAGGTCGACCATACCTCCTTGAACTCGTTCCCTCTCAGGTCCAACACTGCCAGGTGCGGGAGTGCGGAGAAAGTGAGATCGTTTATAATGCTTATCTCATTGTAGCTTAAGTCAAGCTCCTGAAGCGTGCTTGAAGTGATTCCATCGGGAATTTCTTCTATCTGATTCATGGACAAATCTATTTCAACCAATGATCGCATTCCAATAAGCGAAGTTGGGTCTATAGTTGCAATCTGACAATAACTCAGACTCAAACTCCTAAGCGATTGAGATAGGAAATTTGGCACTTCCGAGAAATAATTCCTTGACAAGATAAGAGTGTCTAAGTTATTGGCATCGGTGAACACTTCTGGTCGCAGATTGTATATTCGGTTTTCTGATAAATCAAGAAAAGACAAATTGGGCATTTTATCGAATGCTCTCCCATCTATACTGTTTATTTTATTTTTGGAAAGGTCCAGCCTTCTGAGGCTATATTCGTCGTCGCTCATGAGCCACGTGTCGTAATTATTATTGGATAGATTGAGAGTGTGAAGATTCTGCCATCTCTTCATATAAGGCGGCAACGGTTTCGTTAAACGGTTACCTGAGATATCTAAAATTTCAACTCGAGAGAAATTTTCTAATTCTTTTGGGAATGTGACGAAGTTATTGTTCGACAGCAGCAACGCTTGAGCCTGAAATTGAAAAAGAAAAATTATTATTCAATGATATTTCAAAATTATTATACACTTCTATTCTAAAATTATTGCACCCACGCGCATATTAATATATAATTTTTGTTATTAAGATATAATTTTATGTTAAGAACATTTTTTTTTAGTTTTAAAACATATTGGACTTGGGATATGAAAATAGCAAATAATAATGTACATACACAGGATATTAAAATGTGAATTTTGTTGTTTTGTGGTGTACCAGATCGAATGATCTTGTTGGTGCAGATATGCCTTGAAAAACTACTACTAACTAGTCCACTTCTCTTGAACACACATTAGTCGGGGACATATATCCGGTAGAGATGTGTGATAAGAGCATTAAGTACTAGTATGTAAGAAAAGGTGCTTTACTTAAAACTTACGCAATTTAACAAAAAATTTGCAAGAACATATGGGCTTAGTCATCACATGATGAACTTTCCAGTCAAGATGCTCGACTAGAGCATGAGGAGCTGTGCACTACCATCTTTTAAGACTACTAACAACAAATTCTAGACTAGACGAAATTTCAGAGTACAAAAGTATTCATATCATCATATATTTTACGAGCACACCGGCTTCGAGGAAGTCGTACTTTCTCGATTATAGTGTCCGATATGACGTATGTTGTTTACGTTAAAAAAATACTTGTTACTACTTCTACACTGGACAAAACGTAAGAATAACAGTACTTTTGATTGAGCAAACTGGCATAAGTCAGGCGTGTTACCTTCCTGGTCAAGGTACCCGTTATGAGCTTTCAAAGTTGTATAAACCATTTTGTACTACGTCTACTAAAATGGATGATGAAACAAATAACTTACATCATAATCTAAGTCCTCAGGTAATTCCGTAAGGCCACGATCTGAACAATCCAAATATAGTAATTCGTTGAGTGTGTAAGTTCGACATCGAGGCTCTTCTTGGTCTTCCTCGTCGAGGTCTCGTATGACGCCAGCAGTGACTGCTAGCGGCAGGAGCCATAACCACGGTGTTAGTGATGCAACACCTGGAATTTTTTATTTTTTACTTTCAAATTATTTATTTTTTCGTTATTTATGTTAATTATATTTATAAATACTTAACCACTGCTTACAGGATACCTTCAATTTAGTTGAAACTTAAGTTTTTTATGAAGCAAAGTTTTCATTACTACGTTCTATATATTTTCAAGTGTACTGTCATGCATATGACTGAATTTTACATTTTTTCACTACTAACCTGACGAATACCCGGATTTCAAAGCTGACGTTCGCATTAAGGGTATTATGAAATTTCGGTTCGTTCTGATATAGATAAAAATTATTGTAAAATCATAAAGATTATTTCCTGCTTGTTGTTAGTTAGAATATCGGGAACTGTAACTCACCCATTAGACTATGTTATCCACCAGGCGTCGCGCATGTTAATCAAGTGCGCCAAATTTTCACGCGCGCACGTTTATCGGAGTGAAAATCCGTGTATTTTTCATTCACAGTCACTTGTGTTCGGCACGCAATTCGGTAATGGAGCGGATATCTCCATGCCGCGGACAACACTGGGTGGGCTTCGTCCGTACGTACTTTCCGCGTATACAGGATGTGCTTTAATTAAAAAATATATGTGTACATGGGCACAATATGTTTTTAGCAAATAAAATTGACAGATTCCAAAATATTTCAGTATGTGTATGAGTAGTAGGTACTAGACCAAGCTTTTGAACAAATTTCATTTTAAAGAGTTTATTTTTAACTTAAAAAAAGAGCGTACTTATATACCAAAGGCCGGCAACACTCTTGTAACTCCTATCGTGTTGCGGGAGTCCATGGGCGGCGGTGATCACTTAACATCTGGTGAGCCGTTTGCTCGTATACCTCCTTCCCTATAAAATTGTTTCAGAAACAAATTCAATTCCTTATTCAAACAAATTCAATTAACCTCGACATATATGTTTTATATCTATATAAAATGCAGG
>JAOCPS010000012.1:3638979-3657938 GCA_025505425.1 Graphium colonna
TACAAGTTTAGCGCCAGAACATCTATTATCGATAACTGCTTTACTTTCGTGAGAAAACTCAGTATTCATATGGATATTTTTTCTAGAAAGTCCATAAAATTAAATTAAGTGGAGTTACCAATTAATATCTTTGATGCGTAAAGCTTTTGCCCATAATCTGTTATACACTATCACTTTAAAATAAAGAATTAGATAAATTTTCGCAGCAAATTCATATCGTTTTTCAAAGAACATTACAAAAACTGATTTTAAACGCCTTAAAAGTATACTTTCGAAAATATCTTCTCCGTTGCTTTGATTGAAAAAAAAAAACTTACTAATCCGCTTTAAAAAAAACTGTTTGACCATTGTAGAAGTGTATTATATCACATAAAAAAATATTTTTAGTTTATAAGTTGCGTAGATATTTGCGGTGGAACATTCCTAATCTTTGTGATTTCAAACTAATAAACTATTTATTTTTTAAAATGTTTTGAGTCTAATTATGAAGAATGATTAATCAAATATAAAAAGAATTTTTGAAATACATTCATAAATGACGGAGGTACGCGCAATTATAGATAAAACCAATTTTGATTTTAAAGAAAACCGATTTCACTAAAAATTTTATGGTGGTCCCATAAAATTACTCCCGAAAAATACTCAATAAAATGAAAAAAAGAATTATGTAATTTTTAAAATCAGTTGATAAATGGCCCAGATATGCGTGAATGTATATAAAAACATATAACCAACTGAATTGAGAACTATTTCTGAAGTCGGCTAAAATACGCATACAATAATTAAAACTGACCCACATTTAAAAAATAAGTGCATAAATATTTTGTTTTATTTTTAACATTATCCGTGTAGACTACCTATTTACGCCACTTTCTATGGAGACGCTAGGTCCGTAGGGTCCAAGGACCAATAATTTTTTTAAAGAGATATTTTATAAATTTAATGTTGTTACTAGTGACAAGAGAGCTGGTTCTTTTCTCGCCCAAAGGTAAAGTAAAACCATTCAGCGAGGGAATGCAGCCAGCGTTCTTGGCAATTTACCGCGCGGAGTAGGTATAATTGATTATAGTAGTTCGGTTAGTTCTTTTTTGTTGAAAATATTTTGTATTAATAAAAATACACAATCACATTAAAAGCGGCTAATCAACAATAAATAGCACTTAGTTCATAATGACATATTGCAACAATCATATGTACTTTGTGAACTGTATTTTGTAGTTAAATTAAATAAAAATATAAACTTGACTCGTATCACATATAGATAAGATAACTCTTAATATTTCGAAAGAGTTGTCTCTTCAAGCCCATGACTCCGTTAAGTTAGTTATTTTAGATTATGAATATGATGATATTTTATATCATATTGTTGTTAATTTATTATTGACATCTGTAGTAATTGTCCACATTTTTGTAAAATAATATATTTATGACGTGATTTGTAAAATTAGACGATGTTTAATATTTAATATTTTAATAATATCATCTGTTTATTTTAAAATTTTCCAAAACCGTTGCTACAAGTGTTGACATTTTTTGCAAAATAATATAAGCTTGATATTAATTTATTTATTCATTCGACAATCATTAATGCAGTTAGGATTTTTAAATATTATAACGATTCTATTCATTTATTCTAAATTCCATAATATTTTTGTGATTAATTTAGTACATTATGCAAATTGGTTTAGACCATCGGAATCATCTGGTTTTAATACAAAGATGAAAAGAAAAGAATGTGTAAAGTACAAAGTCTATATTAAAGAGAAACAATTTCTAAATTGCACGTTTTGAAAAAGCATCTTCCATGTTGATTGCAGTAACGTCTGATTAAAAAAAAATATTCATATGTCACCTAATATAAAAAAATGTGGAAATATAATGACTATAAGGAAAATGTATAAAACGCATTGTTCTTAAAACGTGAACACGCCAACATAAAATGTAACATTTAGGAACAAATATAAATTGACTACCTGCTGAAAAGTTTTTTTTTATGGAAAGGAAGAAAAAGGAGCAGACGGTTTACCTGATGGTAAGCGATCCCGTCGCCCATAGACATTCGCAACATTTGGAGAGTTGCGAGTGCGTTGTCAATCTGGGATATTGGATAGGATTGGGTCGGGATTAAGAATTTGGAGGAGATAGGAAGAGGAAATGAAAAGGGTAGACATGGCCATCCGGCATCCCCAAAAGTCATGAATATTTTATTTTATGCCGACTTTATAAAGGGCGGTAGTTTTTCTTCGGAGGAGCATGGCCGTAGAAGTGCAGCAAAAGCTGTGAAAAGATGTTATGCTCTACCACCTTAAAAAATGTGTAAGATTTGAAGACAAGTTGCGTTGATATTACAAAATTAGATTACCAGGAAAATTTGGAAGTATTTCGGTCAAAAAACAAGGGACTACAAAACAGGTTAGAAATAGTATAACATAAAATTGAGAATAGTTTGTGTGAAAAATTATCTCTTAAAAAGAAAATTTGAAAATACCAATTAAAGGTAATCAATAAACTGATATTTAAGTCAAGTCTTACGCCCAAGGAATCGATACATAAAACAGAAATTACAAAAAGAAAAAGGCCAACTGGTATATAAGAAGAGATTAAATTTTATTTTAATCGATAAAAAAAAACATGCAAATTTACACCAGCAAGAAGAGTTCATGATATAGAGAGCAATGAAATTATCTGTAGACAAAAAATATAATAAAATAGAATTATAAAGTAAAACTATTGAATGCTGTAAACCGAGCAATACTAATATTAGGATACGATTACGTGTAAGGAGCTACGTCATATTTAATATATGGAAAGAATACATGGAACGATTACTACACTATTTCGACGGTAAGTAAGACTGGAGCACAAAGCTCGCAGTTATTAAGTAGCTTAAATGAAATTACTTTACTAAATCAGATATTGTTATTTTATTGGTATCCGCAAATGATATGCATCCTTACATGCTCTTTTCTGAATTTTTGTATATCCTTTTTATCTCTGATATATCTCTTCTCCTTCTTTGTCTCTGATTTAAAAGGGATAATATGGTCAGTTATAAAAGAACATGGTGCTCACTGAAAAAAATAAACAATTACTATGTATATCCGAAACTTGGATTACCGAGTTAAAAAGAGTTTTCCTTAAAATAAACGATTTAATTGAGCTTCTGCATATTGTAGAAAAATCAGAAAAGAGGTGGAGGAGCTATATTTTTAAAAGAAAACAATAATTACATAGATCGCACATATATAACAAATTTGACAGTGACCCCGCGCCTATCAGCTTACGACATCGTACCAAGCGAGGGGGAATTATCTTCACGCTATATTTCGGTCGTTACTACCGCCAACGCCACCCTTTCTTCGTTTCGTTTCGACGCGACATTGCCGACGGACGTCGCGTTTCAACAAGATAATCTTCGTTTCGATTTGACGCAAAATTTCTTACGACAAAATCGTTTCGTTTCGATTCTTTTACATTGTTAGACATTCGTAGTCGCGTATACTAAACCGAGGTGTCTATTATAATGTTTACAGCAAAGAAATATGTGAGCTACATTTTAATGATGCAGTTGAAGACGTAGATCCTGAAGAGACGTATCAACTTTAATTTTTATTTACATAAATATCCTCATAAATAGCCTCTATTTTTGATATGGTCCTTCTATCGGGTCGGCAATCCACCAGACTACGAGACTATGAGATATATGGGTGGTAGAGCATGACATTCTTTCACGGCCTTTACTACACTTCTACAGCCGCGCTCGCCCGGAGAAGTACCACGGCCCTTTATACGGTCGGCATAAAATAAAGTATGCATGGCTTTTGGGGATGCTGGATGGCCATGTCTACCCTTTTCTTTTTCCACTCCTATTCCCTCCAAATCCTTAATCCCGACCCCATCCTGTCCACCTATTCTATCCTATTCCTTAGGTTGACAACGCATTCGCAACTCTCCGGATGTTGCGTCCAACTCTTCGGATGTTGTGTCCATGGGAGACGGGATCACTTAAACATCAGGTGAACCGTCTGCTGTTTTGTCTTCCTTGTCATAAAAAAAAACTAAAGCAAAGCAAGTGTAAGTATGTCTTCATACGCTGTAATATCCTCCGGTTAGTTGTAACGTGACCGAAATTCAACCATAAAGAAACAGTTCATTGTAAAAATAAAAAATAATAGCAGTTTATTTTGGCAACCAGGGATAATATTAATACATTATTATAAGATCGTGCATTTTAATGAAAGCAAAAACATCGGTACGCAGTGATTCAGATCAGCTTCCGCCCATTGGCTTATTCTGGTTGTAGCCCAGTTTTTTACTCGGCGATTCCTCGAAATACATCGGTGTACGACCGGCGAAATGTAAACTGCCGCTTTCAGGAATATCACTGCAGAGTTCAACGTAGTTATTGTCTTGGGTCCATCAAGTGGAATTGATCAAAACAAACGATCCAAATTTTAGTTATATCATTATTATCGTATAAAGTTACGTAAAAGAAATTATTATGAAAAAGAGCTCTTATGTACATTTCTTGTTTCTTTTTGAAACCTCATATTGCAGTTTTTAATTTATTTATATAATTTAATTATAACATTACCTTTTTTATGATGTTAAACTTTTTGCAACAAATTTGCAAACATCATAATAACGGTAATGCAATATACCATATAAATGAATAGTGGTTTACATTATTAAGGAGGAAAAATAATGTTATTTATTGGGATTTTTTTATAGTTGTTGGTTTAATAGTTCATATATAAATCCCTAGATATACATAGAACAAAAATATCAATGAATACCATCGTTAATTTTATACGTCTAAGTTATGTACTGTACTATTCAACTAAGAATGTGCACGATTTTGACCGTGAGTTGTCAATGATCTGTCAAAAAGTACTATATTTTTCGATTTGACAGCAATGAAGCCGCCATATAGCGATGGGTCATGCACATTGTTAGTTGACCAGCACTATACGCCATTATTTTTTTGTCTTGCTAATTCAATATTACGTGCAGGACATTAAGTCGTTTTTACGAAGCAACAATCATTAAGGGAAAATTGTGTTTGATTTTTTTCAAACATGTTGATTGTATATCTAGTGTTTTTTTTATGTCAATGTTTTTAATAGTTCGGCAAATCGGTGAATTAAATATTTGAATGATAAAGCCGTAGTCTTTTATGTAAGCAAACTTGAGAAGGAAAAGTGAGGTTATTTACGAAGTAGTTTTGACTCACGTAACTCCATAACATTACGTGTTACTTTGAAAT
Source organism: Graphium colonna (assembly GCA_025505425.1). Lineage (NCBI taxonomy): Eukaryota > Metazoa > Arthropoda > Insecta > Lepidoptera > Papilionidae > Graphium > Graphium colonna. The sequence continues at coordinate 3,644,246 of JAOCPS010000012.1, forward strand.
GTTTCTTTATAATTACATCTGTTCAAACTTATCATACTAACTAATTATTAATTGCATATGATTCATAAACGGTTTAATAAAAGAGTAACCATAAATCAAGGCAATGTCAATTTATAACGTCATGAGTTTATGTGCAAATCATAATTTTACTCAATTATTGTTTGAAAAAGTGTTCATATTTGTCACTTTATAAATATATTTTTTTTGTTTTAACGAAATTATCGCGAATTAAATACGATTTTTCTTTTACCTTAACAACATCAGATTGTTTTATTTAGATACTACTTCCACGTTTTCGTTCGTCCGTTTTTTGGCACAGGCTATAAGCACTGGCCATACAGCCTACTCTATCGTAGATATTTTATGCAGTAAATTTTAAAAATTATTCTATCGTAACAAATTGTTTGAGTTATGTCGTTATAGCCTGCAGATGTTTTAAATCCTTTACGTTACTGTTTTTGGCGCCAAAAGAATCGACGCCCGCGCAGGTACGGCTGCAGCGAAACACTAGCATCGCGACCTACTTGCGCGCCCCGCCCGCGACGCTACACATCGCACCGCTAAAAATAGATGAAATGTTGTGAAAGCCATACAGCAAATGTTTGAGAATGCAGCTATGTGTCTTGCTACAATCTAGACATTGTGTATGACATTTAACTTACGATGCGTATTAAAGACAATACGGCAATTATTCCGTTGCGTTATATTAAGGTGAAATTTAGGAAGAGAACAAATTCTTAACGGAGCGTGAAAATAATATATTTAATGGCCAAATCGTAAGATTACAAAAAAAAGACACTCTTGTTAGTATACAAATAGATATATTAAAAATTTAGAAATGGCACAAATAACAAAAGTGACTCGTACTTTGTGCGAGTGTGAATTAAAACCGATGAGCAATGTTTTCAATTACGTTATGATTGACATTGCAAAGCATCAAAGATGTTTTTGTTGTCCGTATAGGGGGCGTACAGAGCATGAAATCTGCCGATCATTGATCAATTCTTTGATTACGAAGAGCGTCTAGCTGCCGACTCATTGCTCCTTGGTGATGTCGAAATTTCTGAAGTGTGCACACTCGTGCACGATTTAAAAACCAGTCCCCGTGAGCCTTGAGGCACTTGGCCACTTGCCACGCCCATTCAGACACACTGGAGTAATTTTTAAATTAATAGTCATGTTCAAACATAATATATAAATATTTAGTCACAATTTCACCGTATTCGTAACGTTTTTTGACGTCCGCCACGTTTCAGTAAAAGTTGTGATACTTATCAAACAGACCCGATAAGTTTATTCAACGACCACCAGATGTTCAACGTTTCACGATTATGGAACAATAAAGTTTCATTATACTTCCGTGTACGTAACGACCGCGGTATTATCTTGATAAGTAGTGGCATTGAGGAGTGCTAATACAGACAAGTTTTCCGTATTCCAACAAGCGAACCGTGTATAGATAAATTTAATGTAACAACGTTTCTCATATCGTAACGTGGACGAGGCGAATAACGACCGCGGGCACGCAACGTCAGCTAACGGTACAAGTGTCTCGGCCTGGCTGCTGCCAGCTACCATCGGCGATGACTAAGTAATCTAGGCTACTTCAAATTCACGGCACCCCGCGGTCTTAGCAGCCGATGCTTCATGAAAGCACGACACGACACCGCAATCCGGTTTCTTTCCACGTATGCGATCGCTCTCGCTGCGCGCAAGAGTCGGTATTTACCTCGGCTTTCTGAGGACGACGCCAATAAACTCCGTGCAGTGAGGAGGCAGCGTTCGGGGCTACACACCACTAACACTGTAACAAACACTCGTGCATCCAGTCACAAAGGGAGCGTGGGGGCGCGGCGCTCACTGCGGAGGACTAAAGTCTCAATACTTTTTCGCAGGGAACGAATAAATGTCTGATAAGATCGCGCTGCGTTCGAGACATCTACACCGACGCGTGGCTCGTGGCAGACTGGCGGAGGCGGAGACGAGGAGCGGTAAGCTGTCGTGGCGGGGGGCGTCAGACGCGTTCTCGTTCTCGCTTCCTCTCGCTGGGTTTGGGTTCGCGAAGCGAGTGGCGAGGGGCGCAAGGAGGCCGAGGGACTCCGAGCGCGCTGAGCCTAGGGAGAGCCGCTAATCCCGCTATCACCGTCGCTATGGTAGCGGTACCGCGGGAGAAGCGTGGACGCCAACGTGCGTGCCAACGCGGCACGCACCGCACTCGCCCGCAAACTGCCCACTGCGAAGTCCGATAACTTGGGCTTCATACGGAAGCAATTAGTTATTTATTACGACACAGCGGCAAGTGCATGCAAATTAAATGCCTCGCCGTGCCGTATTATTATTGTTAAGTCGTTCGGTCGTCTTGTCCCTCGTCTTTATCGATGAAAGCCTTCTAAGCCAATGGAAAGTTCAATTGAATTATAGAGAATTAAAATAATCTTATTCATGTTATAAAATTGTAATGTTTCCGTTGTGTTAGGTCTTCTATTTAGATCTCTATCCCTACAATGAATGGACTAAATTATCTATAACTCGTCTTTGTTTAAATTAGTATTTTCAAGATCTAAATTTTTTGTAGAGCGTTATATATAAAAAAATATTTTAAACCAAAATCAAAGTCGTTTTCTATGACTTGAGGATAAAGATATATATGACGATAGAGGCTCATACAATTATCTGGATATATATGTGTTAACAAAAGACGAGAAAATGTTCACAATACGGTATAAGGACAACCATTGCCATTGAAAATATTAACCAATATTAATCAAATAAATTGCTGGAGATGGTGAGACCCGCCCTGGGGATTTAAGAGCATTGCAATATGACCACAGCACTGTCATTCAATTTGGCCCTCAGACTCTTATAATTTGAAAACCAGTTTTGGAAAATCAATAGATACTTCTCGGTAGAGCTGCGTTGTGATATCGATCTGTGGAAAATTTTAGTTTTCATTTGTTGAAGAATCTGTTAATAGAGTCATGGGTGTGAATACTTGTACATTATCAACACACATGGGCTGTAGCAAAGTATCTAAATGATTTACGATATATTCTATGTTGCGATTGGCGACAAGAGGGCTGGTTTTTTTCTTCGCCAAATGATTTAGTATCACCATCTAGCAAGAGAATGCGGCCAGCGTTCTTGGCACCATGTTGTGCGGAGTAGGATTCTTTGGTTATTATAATTTAGTTCTATCACTATGTAAAAATTTGCATATTTTTTAACAGATACTGTTGTGGTCATTTGTTGCTACCAAATTTAACTATTAACAGATACAAAAGGTTCACTGCTTCAGTAATGAAACATCTTTTGGTTGTTTCGGGCGATGTGAAGCGGTGAATGAAAAGGGTCATTGACGATCGACTTACTCTAACTCTATTTCGACTTAGGAAATGTCGAAATAGAGCTTTACGTGTCGGATAAATCTCTACATGAATTTATCCGAAGGTTTTCAAGGTGGTAAAGTAACATCTTTGATTCATTTACCTCTTTTTTTAAATAAGGTGTATTTCAATATGAGATGTTAGAATGCTCAAAAATCGCCTCCGTAACTTAGTGATATGGGCGCTTGCTTCACAAACCGGAGGTCGTGGGTTTGAACCTCGCGGGGAGGACAACGACTTTGTGTTGTTGTTTCTTGGTTGAGTTAGGGCAACGCGGGCTGATCACCCGATTGATCGTGCGTCGGATGGGCATGTAAAAAGTCGGTCCCGGTAGTCAAGAACTTCTTTGGCAGGCGTTATAAGATGCCCGTGCCTTCAAATATCCTGACAACTAATCTATCCTTGGAATTCAGTCTATCCCTTTGGGTTGAGGTCAGATGCCTGTCGCTAAAAGCTGAAATTCGGGCAATATTTGGGTGGATTGGAAGCCGACTCCGAGTAGCTTGGGATAAAGGTGGAAGGAGGAAGAAGAAGAATGGGTGATAACTGGAAAGAAAGATTGATTTTAAAATAGGAGTCGATTCATTCGTTTACAGGTATAAAATAGCATTCCAACCAAAGGTGGACAACTGACTCAGTGCGAGTCTTGGACAAAGTAGCTTTATACAATAGTTATATTATAGTTTGAAATAAAAACTTGGACAAAGACTAAATGCCAATCCGTGACTCAGATTTCAGGTACTCTGGCCAAGGTCACATAAAATTAACTTTTAATTATTTTAAATTGACACAGAAACAAGTTTATTTTGACAGAAAATTACGAAAAGTGACTTCAAACGCCTTAAAAGTGTTTTAAGGCGTTTGAAGTCAGTTCACTTTAGGTTACTTTCTAAACTAGTAGAGCATAACATCTTTTCACAGCTTTTGCTGCACTTCTACCGCAACGCAAGTCCGGAGAAGTACCACCACCCTTTATAAAGTCGGCATAAAATAAAGTAGGTCCTAGGTCGACAACGCGCTCGCGACTCTCCTCAGATGTTGCGCGTGTCTATGAGCGACGGGATCACTTGCCACCAGGTGCACCGTCTAGCAGACGGTTTACCAGATGGTTCACCCTTGTCTTTCTTTTCATAAAAAAACATATCTTCTCCTTTATTTCGGTTTTAAAAACAAACTACTAATCCAATTTTTATAAAAAAAATTGTAGAACCACAGTGGAAGTGTACCTTATCAGATATTTTTTTTTTCAAATCTGTTCATAAGTTGTAAATACACGGGCGAACATTCCTATTTTTTTTAAATTTTTATTTAAAAAACAAACTATAGCACCATTTTATAGCACATCTTCGAGGAATATTCATACGAATGTCATATAAAAAAAAAGAATTTGAAATTGGTTCATAAATGGGGTAAATACGCGGAAACATACATGAAAACTGAAAAAAAAATTATTTAGGAAGTTTTTTTAAAATGAAAAAAGAATTTTTACAATCGGTTTTGTACATGACATAGATATGCGCGAACGTACATAATAAATGGAAACATTCGAGTCAAGAGCCTTCCTTCATTTTTGAAGTCGGTCAAAACACGCAAGCAGTTATGGAAACCGCCAAGAGAAGTGAAAAGTACAAACTACGAAATAACTATTATTTTTTTATTAATTTTAGATATCCAAAATGGTTAAATACAAATTGCTGGTATATATGCGTGCATGCGTGTTTAGGAGCTTGTGCGTAACACGTTGTAGTTGTAGTTAGTAAATAGATGTACTGTTAGCATCAGCATGACGGTGATTCGAATCGATAACACTTTCTTTTCTAGCTGTACCATTTCACGAAACGCTTTTAAACGAAGCTTTTAAACCCTCAAATAGCCAAAAACCAAGGTCACATACGCCATGGTTGTAGTCCAACTGATAGTCTATACATATCACTAAACATTTCTGTGGCCAACTCTCTTAAAGTATTTCACCGCACGTCCAAATTACTCCGGTTGAGGTAGAGTTCTGTTGAGGATGTCCATTAATGGTTTGTAGGTATTGTCTATCTTCATTTAGGCCAGCGGTACCCAAAGTGGGCACTATCGCCCCCTGGGGGTCACCGAACCTCTCGCGTTCTAACCCATACAACTATCCTATCCGAACTCCTAGGCTGCTACGCACATGTGTCCATGGGATACGGGATCACATAACATCAGATGTACCATCTGATGTTATGTGATCCCGTAAATTCATTTAAAAATGGTTTAAATTGGGCTCTAGCGCTCTTTCAGATGGTGTTGTTATTTTAGAAGGTTCAAAATTTTAAGGGGGGGCGGTGGACCAAAAAAGTTTGGGAACCGCTGATTGGCACCATCGGAGCCTTGCCTTGCTCGATTCTGTACAGAGACAGTCAGTTTGATCTAGCAGCATTAAGTTACGAGTATGCTTTTAATCTAGCAAACTCATTCATTCGTTCAGTCAAGGTATGAAATATGGCTAGGAAGCTAGACATAAATCTTTGTGAAGAGATTAGTTCTTGAAATAGGTTCCTATAGGAAATTGTGCAGGTAACTAGGCTTCTCCCCCGAATAATACTGTCTGCTTAGTACTATACCTACACTAACAATTAAAATTTAAAAAAAAAACTGAAAGGAAATGATTATTTTTTTTTAAAGGCTTACCAAGTAAAAGCATACAAAACATTACATTTCTTTAAACTATAAAGCAAAGTCATTAAAGTATTTAAATTAAAGGTAAACGCAACATTATTAAATACACTTATTTTTTTTGTTAACAGAACCAAAACCTATTGTCGTAAAGGAAAAAATGGCTCGGTATGGGGATCGTACTCATTACCTGCGACGCCGCAGCCAACTGCTCTAATCAATCATCCAGTAAGTTTCAAATCTAACAATATTTTTACAAGAATCATGGGTGTAAGAAAATTACCGTTCGCCGGGCCTATTTCATGATTCTTTTCTTTTCAGGGACTTAGAATTCGTAAAGCTGAAAAAATAGTGAGCTAAAAGAGGTCCACACCTTTCCTTATTTATTTTTTTAATTATTTCCTTTATTGTACACACACAATAAAACATATACATATGAAAAACAAATACACAATACAAATAAGCATGTACAAGGGCGAGCTTAACCCTAAGAAGAGTTCTCTTCCAGCAAACCCAATAAAGAATGGATAACAATAACTAAATAAGTAGGTAGGTGAGTATTAAATTTGTTGTGTGTACTTATAAAATACGTATATGATCATATAAAATATTCCTGAGCTATGTCATATTCGTAATTAGTGAGTGAATGGCTTGACCAATAATGGTTCAAGTAATAAAATAATTATCTTTAAACAATTCTTATGCTCAATTGGTTATATTTTTTTAATAACTTATAGCTTTTTTAGAACAGTAAAAGTTAAGCTACAAAAAGATCAATCAGGAATCAATGACCTTTATCTTATTCGTGGTTAATTTTCCTTGAGCGAAAACTCATTGTTACCCTACATCGTATTTTAAAAATAATTTTATATTGAGTTAATTAACTAAGTAAGAAACGTTCAATAGATATACATTCACTCGCGTAATTTTTTCCTGTTTTCATAACATTTTTTATTGTTGCTCTGTTTCTATCGGCTATAGCATGATGCTGTATAGACAAAAAGCCTCCCGGGATAAAAAAAAGCTATTCTACATTGAAATAATTTATGAATTCGGACCACTAGTTACTGAGATTAGCACGTTCAAACAAACTCTTTAGCTATATGATATTAGTATAGATAAACCTCTTGACCACCGGAAAAAAGTTTTGATTATCAGATGGCGCAGTTGTTAAAATGTTGGCTGCAGCATTGCAGGTCGTGAGTTCGATTCCCACCTTCACTTATGTATTTAAGGCCCTAGTTACACAAGACGAAAGGCTTGTAAAAAGCACATGTTTATATAAATGTTTAATGTATAGAGGTGATGAAATAAAAGAAAAGTAATTTTGAATTGTTGATACTATATTCATTTAATCTTTCGTTTATAATTGAATTGAATAAACATTTAGCCAATTATTCTCCATTAACTAAGCAGTAAACGCTTAATTGTTCGTGTGAGCCTAGTGACGAAAATACAATAGAAACCTTAATATAACAATAATAATATATTTACATTATTTGGGAATATCATCACAGCTTCACAAAATAAGCATATAACATGGAAACAACAAAACAATGCGATTGGAAATATATCTAGCGATGAATATTAAAAACTACAAAACAATAGTCCAAGTCCTTTTGTATTACAGCCTCGATGAGTAAATGCGCAAATACTGTTATAGTGTCATTATAATGCGAGCTGTCTCCGACAACATAACCTGAAAGAATCGTGTTTGCAACCGCGCGACATAACCTAAAAAACTGATCACGTTTGAAACCATGATAGCTCTCACAAACCGTCGTTACTCGATTCAAAATAGGATATAGCCGAGTTACATTAAATTCTATTGTCTTTATTTATATCGTTAATGTTGTATTTATCAATAATATTTACAATGTAACGTTACGGTATCTGTTGGCTGGAGAGTAATAAAAGTTTAAGGTCAAAGAGCACGAGCTTCCTTTAAAGTTGATAACAGCGGATAAATTGTTGCACGCACAGAGGAAAGCTGAGTATTTCTACTTCCATGTGTTAATATTTAAATAATAATACAAGATAGTTGTCAATTAATATCAAAGGAACTAATTTAATAAGATTTTTTTGGCACCAAACATACTGTTTGAAGAGATTTGTGATAATTTTTTAAAAAGTGCCCAATAATTTACATATATGTATTCCTGATTATTTTCATATATGTGTAATAAAAAGACAAAATCTCTCCAATTTGATTGATTGTAGTGTTTATATCAGAAGAGGTTAAATTGTCAGAGACATTGAGTCGCGTTTTGGTACTAAGTAACGTGATGAGTTCGGTAATAACGTCTTACATATTAAGTCTATAACACTAACCAATCTTTGGATTGAGGAAGTATTATCAGCTACAGTGAAAGAAGGAATGTGCGTAACATACGGCCTAAGTCTTAACATAATCAGGCCAATTATGGCATTAACCGAAGTTATCCAAAGCTTTTACGTCTCACCTAAAAGACGAAGTTTAAGAAACTTCATGTCTGTATAATTTTAACGTCCTACTACTATGTGCAATACAATTTTAACATACGTATAATCTACAATAAATGACTCATTAATTACATATTATAATAACATTTAATATCATACTAAAAGTTACTTCCACTCTATAGTTACACAGTCTAAAAGTGATGCTAAGAAATTTTGATGAGATGATCCATTCATACGGGGTATTAACTATATATTTTAAATTTACAACTATTTTAATATTTAATAAATAAATCTGAAACTAAATTATTTATTTACAAATCGAAATTACAGTGACACGTGAGATTCATTCATAGATGTGTGAAGCAAAATGTTACGTCCGCTCATAAAACTGTCGACACTGAAAAAATTCAATTCGTAAGCTGACGAACGTTGCCATAACATGAAATTTGAAACTCCGAACATTTCATTGATGAGGAATGTTCACTTTAAACGAAACTTCTTTTTCCGCAATAATACGTATGTAAACATTCTAATAATACCAACTGTACAGAATATCCGACGTGTTTTAATACTAACATGGCACTACACACCATAAACGATTCGAATTCAGTCTTTCGCAATACACGCTGAAATTAGAAACGTAAAAGTATGATTCTAATCACAAGCGTTAATACAACTCCAAGATCACTAGTCAATAACTCTGCTGCGGGGCATTTTGTGCCAATATCATACACCGATTAAACCATTTTCCTTTCAGCGATGGCGTGAGGGTGTCCAGGATGCGAGTAGTGGCTAGGCGACGAGGGCTCGTAGAGCGACATCTTCAGCCTTTTGCACTTGGCCCGTCTATTCTTGAACCAGAACTGGACGTTTTTGGACTCCAGCCGCGGAAATTTTTGCCTATACGGCATCCTGTTCAGCTCCTCCGTGTATTTTAGTATGAGATTGTGCGATGGGTGGGTGTTCATAGAGAACCATTGTTCCAGAACAGGCACTTCTGAGACGGGGTCGATGAAGGTCCTGTTGCGCTTACGTCGTTCGTCCGAAGCCCCTGCGAGGGCTAGGTTCAGACCGCTGGCCCCTTCGCCCGGTACTGGTCCGACGCCGGGGAAGCCGCTCATGTACTGGCTCATGTACATGATGCCGTGCCCAAACATCGGATGGTTTGGCACCATAGGGAATGGCAAACGGTCCAAATGTGGTGAAGTAGGACGGTAATGACGCTCCTGTACCACCTCATCGTCTGAAGCGATATCGTGGTCGTCCGTTACACCGTTTTCTTCTTCTATGTTGTTGTTGTTATTGTGAGAGCTGTCGCTGTTCTTGGCGGGTGAGCGCTGGGGCGAGTTCACTTGCTCAGACCTAGCAAGATCACGCGGTTCCTGCTTGATGTCATGTACCTGTGAAATAAGTATAAAATAAGAATTTTATATAAATTTAAATACAAGGAGGAGTTTAGAGATATACATGTTACAAATTATAGTTTGTATGACTCGATTAATTCAAATATTTTACATAGTAGTGCCATAGTAATCGAAATTACCAAGAAATTCGTAAAAAGTATTTCATGCCGGTTTACTAAAAAGAAATTCGTTCTATAATTCATTGATTGAAAACTTACTATCTACGTCGTACACAATCCACGATACAGACTCAGCCTAGTGTAAGGACTTCTACGAGTAGATAACATCGGTCCTTTATTTAAAATTGACTTTGTTATTATACCACTGTATATGAAAATACCGATGTACGAGTATACATTGAATTTAAATAAAGCCTATTATTATTACATAATTTTCAATTTTCTTTAAAGTCTATCCATATATAATTACCTTGATAATATCAGGAGGCTTTGGGGATTCTTTGGAGATTTCATCGTCATTGTTATTCTTCTTCGTTGTGATAAGTGACAGAGGAGCATCTGGACTCTCAGCACGATCATCCGGGTTAAGGTCTCCTCCATCATCTTCTAAATCAGATCCAGCATTGGATAAATTATCTTCCGACATTACAGACATCGGATATCTTCCGGGGCTGCCAGACATCTGCATGGGACTTTTCATGGAGTTGCGATCTTGCATGCCATAATTATCGTTGCTGGCCATCAAAGAACCATTAGACGGACTATGACTTCTACTGTTGAAACCATTTACACCAAGGTGACAACTTAAGCCTCCTATATTGCGCAATTCTGCACGCTTTTGTGCCGCCCTTGCGTTTTTGAACCAATACACAACATTGTTTACGTCCAAAGGCTTACGTCCTCGCCGTGATTCTAAATTGTTTAACTCCCTCACATATTGTTGTATCTGCTGTCGGCTTGGGTGTTGGTTTTCGGAAAACCAACGCTGTAATTTCGGCAACTCCAGCTCGGGGTCGAAACTGGTCCTCATCCTGGTTTTCTGAGTTGGGTATTGGTTTTGGACCGTTTGAAGTGCTGGGTGCAGATGGTCTGGTATGACATTCATAGTTGGGGAGCGGTTTTTAGGGCCGGGTGAGGGATAACGACGTGGACTGAAATGCGGAGGCCGCGGCGACACTTGAGCGCTCCACCAGGACTCAAATTTCCGACGCATTTCCTCCGAAGGCTCGTGGAAGTTGTGTGGGCCCGGTGTTCTATCCTGTCCCCTACAAATCTGAGCCAATGTAACCTGCAACAATGAAGAGAACATTTCAAATATCCGACCGCCATTAGATTGAACGGTAAACACAAACGAAACGGGCAGCGCAAACATTTTTAGATGGTTTTAAAGAGGTCAGTCTAACTAGCAACAGATACAGAGGTAATTGTTCGTGTAAACAGCGCGCATTGTTTCACAGAACATCGCCATTAGATTATGAAAATATTAGGCCGGCTGTTAATGCGTGTGTCATGCGCGCGATCGGGCGCCGACGGTCCGGGCTGTTTGCTCGGTGGTTAGTGGGCATCAATGGGCACCGCGCGCAGCGGCTTCAATCATGGCCTGCCCTAAAACAATGAGCGGAGAGGGCGTCTCAACAATTAGCATCCACCCACTTTGCCCTCCACGCCGCCGTGCCAACAGCCTAAGTGGTTCAAGTTAAACGTATCGCCTCGGTAACTCGATTAGAAATGCATCCCTAACGTAGGATATTTGTGAAACTCATGATGCTGCTTCTCTCTCCTTCAGATTCCGCAATTGTTTGTCGTGTGGAAGGCGCGGTATCTGATGCGACATTAATCAGCGAGTAGTCAATCACAATGGAACTTGTCAGATTACGGCTCCGAGCGCTGTCGGGTTTGTTTAGCTCGGCAGTTATGTAAGTAAGATCTGTCCGTATCGCTAGATTACACACCACAATGCCAGCGATTACGCCGTCAAGCGAGCTGTCACTCCATACAGTTTGCGTTGCGCGTTGCCAAATCAAACTCAGTGTAAATAAATGTGAGCGTTACACATCCAGATTGTGCCTATAAATCATGTCAGTTGAGCAGCGTTAGCACCCAGCTAGAGTGATACATTAATCCGCTTCTTTGTTTTGTGTTTTTAAATAGTGCGGTCATATTTGCTCTCAGATATTGTCTCCTTCAGCTGCGCGCAAGATTTACGAGAGCTGGCGCCTGCGCGTGATAACTTTGTCATGTGTAATCCGCCTAAGTACGTAATTCGGTGTGCGATTGCGAACATTCTCTAGTTAGGTACTGTTAAAAGGACGACTTTGAATACAATAGGCTTAACGTTATCTGATATTATTTCCATATTGTTTGCATACGCTACTTTATGCGCGTTTGAAGGAATTAATGGGTGATGTTTAATAAATTAATATAAACTATTCACGTAACAGATTTTTTTAGATCCTCTCGCTTCACGCTCCGGTAATTTTCCGAAGCAAAAGTTTGTTTTGAGTTTAAAGGAATATCTGAATATCTTTGTGGCCACAAATTGGCGTGATAAATTACCATAACACCGTAGTCGTTCATCTGACGTTTAGCTACTAACTTCCGAGTAGAAGTTGCTTGATTATCAGCTTCGTTCGGCAGTTCGTTTGAATCATTTGCCACAACTTCCCTCGGCTGTTTACTTTGCCGTAATAAGGATAACTGTTACGTTTAAGTTTTGCATCAAAAATAGCCATTTAAAATATACTTTGAATGTGCATTTCAAATTAATAAAAAATAAATTGTCAGTTATTTTGTATTAGTACTATAATTTAATAAGGAGTTACACAAAAATTATGTAAAAGAACGGCCATTCATTCATTCAAATTCATTCAACCACATAAATGATTTGGATAATAGAGAACTACTCACTACGCAACTATTACCTCCCATATGATGTCGCTTCGACGGTGTTAGGCGCCCAGTTGCAGGAAACCGTTAACTTTCTAGTTTTGCGAGTAAAAATCGTAGCAAAATTTACATGATAAACGGGCTGATCAGTAACAAAACGCTCTTTAAGGCAGCCACGTTTATTCCTATACGCACCGTTTCCGAAACGGCAAATTGGAATCGCGCCCATCGCTCGTAAGCCGCGAGGGCGCATCGAGCGCTAACCTCGCGTTTAATAAGATTATAAAGCATTATTTTATGGTATTAATAAGATCAAAAGCGTTCGTACATCTAAAACTCCTTTTAACCCTCTTTCGAGGCAAGGAGGGAGCGCCCTAACCCGTTCGGCAACAAGGTGTATATTTAGGAAATTATAATAAGGCGCGAGGCGGATGAGTCTGAGATTCAATTAAATTTATTATGTATGGAGATCTCACGTATCAGGTGAGGTGAGGGCGCGCTCATCGCTTACACAAATTTATGCCTGGCTCTTGTTTTATTTGTGAGTGATTTCCAATTTTGAGTATGGAGCTAAGTCGTAGCTATCGGAACAAAACATCAAAAAGTTGAACCAACTTGTAATGGACCTAATTTTAGACTAGAAATCCGGCATAAAATAAAAAAAAGGATATATGGATTTTGGGCTTGTCGAATGGCCATTCCTACTAATCGAATTTCTAATATAGTGATTACCAATCATACCCAATAATTCTATACAAATTCCGAGGTTGAAAACTCTTCGCAAGTTAAGCGTATCTATGAGCGACGGAGTCGCTTGATATCAGGTGAACTGTTTACTCGTTTGTCATGCATTCCATAAAAAAATCAAAGTTTTAGATTTCAAAATAAACTTTTCTATATATTTTTAAATAATACAACTTTACGGATTTTATCGCGGTTTATTTTTAAATTTTATCACCCGACGTTTCGAACC
>JAOCPS010000012.1:3776733-3789314 GCA_025505425.1 Graphium colonna
CACTTTTACGGCCACGCTCGTCCGGGGAAGTACCACCGCCCTTTATAAAGTTGGCATAAAATAAAGTATGCATGACTATTGGGGATGCCGGATGGCCGTGTCTACCCTTTTCTTTTACCTCTCCTATCCCCTCCAAATCCTTAATCCCGACCCATTCTATCTAATAAAACCATTGTATCCAATTTCCCAGGCTGACAACGGACTCGCAACTCTCCGATTAAAAATATTTTTGTTAAATTAGTTCAATAATGACAGAGATACGCGAAAAATATATAAATTCAATTTCGTTATTATCGTTTAAAAGAAAAACTACTGAAGCGATTTTCTGGATAATGTTATGGGACCATTTCGGAAGAATACTCTATAAAATAAAAGAGCAATAAATGGGGCAGATATGCGAGAATGTACATAAAAAAATGTAAACATTAGAATTGAGTACCTCCCTCCTTTTTTAAATTGGATTAAAAAAGACGACTTATATTATTTTATTTTAAATATCGTCTATGGACAGACAACGGCCAGTTACAGTTTTATGACTGATGAAAATTTTATGTATGATTTACAGATAATGGAATTTGTAGAGTCTATAAAAACCTTTTTAAAGGCGCAATGGTAGCATCATACTATAATCGCTTCAGATTTTAAAAGTTAATCCCATACAGACAAAATTAAATGATGAAAAAACTTACAAGACGAAATAAAACTTATGTTTTACAAAACTTTACGACATATACCAGAAATAATACGTACAGCGTAGTAAACAAAAACGTTAACAGGATACGCAGTGACAAAAAGAACTATTTCTAAAATATCAGTTAGCCCCGGAAATTCCTTTAATCAACGATAAAAGTTGTAATTGTATTCCCCGAAATATCTTTGGTACAAAGGTCGAAAAATATTATTTATATTTTGGGACACTTGTACTAAAAATAATTTATCACATGCGTGATTATTAGTATCGCTCTGTTCTGCTTGTCAGTCAGCAGATAATTCTATTTTTTTTCTTTTATTAATATTCTGTATTAATATTTAGTTGTCCCATTTTTGTTGAGAAAGGTTTCGAGGAGGTAGAGCATAACATCTTTTCACAGCGTTTGCTGACCTTCTAAAAAAGCCAGCATAAAATATAGTATGCATGACTTGGGGATGCCGGTTGGCCATTTATAATCTTTTCTTTTCCCACTCATTTTTATCTCTCATGTCATCCAAGTTTCTAAGTTGTCAGCGCACTCGTGACTCTCTGGATGTCGTGTGTCCATAGACAATCGCTTAATACCAAGGTAAACGTCAGCTCGTTTGTCTTGATTTTCGTAAAAAAAACCACGAGTAACCAGATATAAACTTTATAAACATTCATACCCTAAGAGCAATTCAATTTTATTATTGTTAAAAAAATGGCATTATAATTATAATTGTCAGTAATAGCTATTACGAAATGTAATAGAAAATGTTAAATTACTGGCAACTCTGCGACTTTAAAACATATTTATAATTAACTAGCTGCGCTCTGCAGTTTATCAGGTACTATAAAGTAAATACTTTATTTTTTTTCTCTGTGTAAAATCCATCCTCGCACTTCGAGCAATTTTCAAAAATATTGAATTAGGGAAAACGGTTCAGTTGTTTCCGATATTTGCATTTAGCAACACATTGATCGATTATTTTTTTTATATTATAAATTTTAATTTACCTTAGTTTTAACTTACCATTTCAGCAGTCTAGTAGGTACATAGCAGGCTTGAATTAATATTGATTTATACCACATAGGTTAATAAAAACAACTGGGTAAAGATTACCATACAATTGATGCAATACGATTAATTAAATCAATGACCTATGACTGAAAGAAAGTAATTTTAAATATTTCGTATTTTCCTTTATAATTTTATTTTCTGTTTATCATAAGTATGGCCACTTATGATAAACATAAAATTAAATTATAATTGGAACACTGTGACTTTTTCTGACAACTCTAGCTTCTTGTTAACCGACTTCAAAAAAGGAGGAAGGTTCTCAATTCGAACGTTTCTATTTTTTTATGAATGTTCAAGCATATCTCTGTCATTTATGAACCGATTTGAAAAATTCTTTTTTTGTCTGATAAGGTATTCTTTCGAAATGTTCCTATAAAATTTAAAAAAAAAAGTAGGTTGAGCAGTTTCTTTAAATCAAAATAACAATTTCTGTCGCCAGTACGGATTTGTTTGGTTTTATGTGGAATCTGTGAAGTTGGAATTAATTAATAACAATATTAATACCCATATTAATTGAGATATTTATCTTAAATATATTTTTTGACTTCGCGATACCATTAAAATATGTCTGAACCCAGAGACGCGTACTTTTGAGGAAACTATTGTGCATTGACACTAAATGTTCCTAGGCCACAAGGCTCGTTTTAATAATTCCCGCGCTATTAATTTTTATTAACTCTGGTATTAAGTACATCCCTGCACATTGTCTGCCAGGGTCTGGCCTGTGACCATGAACGACATATGTATAATATTTTATATCAGATATTGGATAGTTTTATATATACACATATCCATATGTACATATTCAGCAAAATTTTCCTAAGTACATAAATGAAGTGGGTCTTACGATACTTCTGATATCTTGCTATTGTAAGCTATTTATAGGTGATATCTGACTCTTTTACTCCGTGAGTATTATCTAGACCAGAAATCTTGGAAAACGGCAAAACATGGACGGCTCAGATCCCTCAAACAACAGGACATGAATCATTCATTCTACTCTATAACCAACAACCATCTCCTCAAACAATTTCAGGGTAACCACTTGATCAATAATCGTAAATATAGTTTTGGCCGTAAACAATCAGCAGTGAGCTACTACTATTGTGTATTTCACATCATTCAACGAAAGCAGTTAAGATCAAGTAGGAACTTGCTCTCAATCGCCTTAATGGACTTACTTAGCAATTAGTTAATTAGTAGTTAGTGAATGTAGCTAAAGCCTTTACTAGAGTAGGTTACCGTATGCTTCTTTTCAAGATCACAAATCCTACAGCCTGCCTGATAAACTAAAGGATCAGTTAACTAGCTTTAAATGATTAAGGTCGTTATTGACGTTGCATGCTTCGACGCTAAAGCTACTCTTGTGCACTAAAAGGCTGCATTTGTTGTGGTCTAATCTGATTTTCTTTTGCGCATCAGCAATACTTGGATAAATATTACTAAGGGCCATGTCCCTTAAAAATAAACCCTGTGTTATTTCTCGCAGTCTTGATCGTATAAAAGTAATCATTTTATATGCGTCCGGTCTAACAGGATTGTTTTTTTTTTGTATGCAATCAACCCCCACATTTTGAATTCCCTTTCTAAACTAAACCGTAGTATGTGTCTACCCGGCCTAATTCTTCCGAACGCAGATGCTAAATGCCATTAAAAGCAGCCCGGTGAATTAATAAACCATGTATTTATTTTACATGATTAACTTATGATGATAAATTCTTAGGCATTAAACAATAGTATATAACAGCCAAAAGATATAGTTATTATTCATATATTAAGTTAAATCCAATTATATCAATGTTTATTACTAAGTATTCCTCCTTCGTAAAACGTAATTTTTTTTAGTTTTTCACTCGTCGTTATGAATTATGTCCAGAAATTCAATAGTTAATTACATAAATTATACCAGTCCTAGCCAACAATAAAATGTATTTGGTAATGTTTAATATAAAGCTTTTTTTAAGTTATAGGTAAAATAATTTTATAACTAATCTTAAAAATTATAAATCAATTCAGAAAATCAGAATTTACATTTCTATTATTAGAGGAATAGTTAATAGACTTGGCAACATTATTTTCAAATTAACCGCGCATTTACTGTCTTCGAGCAACCAATAAAAAAAATGTAGTTTTGAATAAGCCAATCACAGCGCCTGTATGTGGTGTGACTTTGGTGGGACGCGCCTAGCCATCGCCCCTATATTCGAATGTAAGCTACTTTTATAACATAAATATGGAATAGTTTTGCGCAAAATAGTGCTGTATAACACGCAACAATTATATAGTTTATTAACTATCAATGAGGCTATTTAAATACATTATCATTCCATAAATCAGTAATAAAACTTATTCATACTACGCTTCCCCCGCATCGTATGATCGAGTCAAATAAAACGCCGAGGACGCTCCCCACTTCTCGCAAAACGTCAAATCGTTCCGTGGCGTGCAGTTGTTCTGTTGCTTTTGTTCGTGCTTAGTGAATTCATATAAATTCAGTTCGCGTCGTCTTTCAATTCTTACCTCATAACTTCAAATATTTAGTGAAAATCTAGGACGTGCGTGTTCAGTGATTTTTAAACCATTAAATAACAAGATGTCTTTCAATACCGATATTTCTTCTAAATTGGAAAGCAGCAGGTACGGAAAGTGTTGATTAACCTCGTAGATCATGCCACGGATCCTGACCTAATAGTTGCTGAGCATATAATGCATAGAAAACATAATGTAAAATTGTTGGTAGTGTTAAAACTATTCAATTAAATTTATTTTTACATTGATGAAATTCGACATTCCTTTCATATTGACATGGTAGCGTCGTTCTCTTTGAAATGATGCAATGCGTGAATTGACTACCTGCCTAAGACTCGTTAAAAAATTTACGTTAAAAATTTAACCTTCCATTGCACCATCGTGGTGATTTCTTGTTTTAATAAGTTGAGTATTTTATATATCACTAAGTGTGCGGATAATTATTTTAATTTGGTTTTATGTTTAGCTTTATTAAATGTTTAAATATATTAAGGCCTTTTATGTTACAATTGAAGGTTAGTTTACGTATGCGTCCCGTCTATTCGAAAAGGTGTGTCACTGTCATGTGTCAGAAATTAGGAAAGAATATTGATTTTAATGGGGACAAAATACACTAATACGTAATCTTTGTATAAATGATTATCAAGAGGATTATTTTAATGTAAAAAAAATACTCATAAATTGTGTACTGTATAATGCTTGCAGCGTATATGGTAACTGATAATCAGTCAGTATTGAAAGATCATTCATGTGACATTATTATTGCTTTTCTGTGAAACTAATTATTTTTTCTATTGTTATAGGAACACATTGCGAAAAATTGCACGCAATGACAACACGGAGTTCTCCAAGCAGAGCATTTTGAATGACATGGAGAAATTCGTCAAAATGGTGAATACCATGGACGAGACGGTTCTGGTGCCTAGTCGCCTGATGAATCTGCCGCAAGAAGGTGACGACGATCCGTTCAGCCTATTCGCTATGTTGAATGACTTGAAGACTGAATTGCTGTGGGCCGGGGATGTTGAGGAGCAAGGTGACAGGGCTAGAAGAGTGTCTGATTTGAGTGATACAGAGAGTGATGCGTCTAGTGCGGCTGGGGACTCTGGTATTGATGGTGAGGATGAGAGGGAATCGGCTGCCCGTGCGGCGGCTGCTTGTCGTCGTCATCTCAGGGGGCTTCGTCACTCTCTTCGTCATCTCACAGCCGCTGCCGCACATCTCACAAGGTCCTACCAAGAAGAGGTGGGAGCGCCAGTCTAAAGCAATTATCCTAACTACCTGTGATTGAAGCCTGTCCCCGCACGTTATGTATATATAGAATAAGCGGCCCACATTGTAAATATAGTTTTAAGGGCTGGGCGTGTATGGGAATCTCAGTAAGTTATGAGGTTATTTAATAAACTTAATTTTTATTATTTCCTTAGTTTCATTTTGTTATTTTATGTTTATACCTTTAACTTTATTTTCTGTTTAGAACATTTTAAATGGAATGTAAAAAACATATAGCTCATCTATAATGAAACAATCATTGATGCACTTACAAGTCTAGTAAAAGTAATTGCATAATAAATTTATATGTAGTTTAAGACACTTGTTTGCTGATGAGAACTTTATATTTGAGATTTTTTATTTAATAATGTTTAAAAATTAAAAGTACACACAATAGGTCTAAAAAAGTTTTGTTTTGATTACCTTGTCAGTAAACACTGCAGATTATTCTACAAAACTATCATATCTGCATAAAAAGCAATATTTGAAAAAAAAATAATATTTAAAAATTTTCAATCATGATTTAGAAAGCTTAGTTTGGTTTTGTTAATGTTCAGTATAGTTGTCATATTTACTGAAAGGATAATGATAAATATTGCATTTGAACTAAAGTACTATCACTAAATATTAAGAAGTAGAAAATGGTTCAATTTAGTTGTTTCAATACAGCATTCATTTGAGGTTTATTGAATATTACAAAGGAAAGGATCTCATTTAATTATAATTTCAGCATATTTTGTAGTAAACCATGGCCTAGCACAAATATTATAAATTAGAAATCTACTACCTAAAGTAAATTCTTTGTTACAATGTTTATTGTTGTTATATCTTTAGTTTCAGTATAGTCATTCAAGTTTCTTGACTTTTGTCCTTTATTATCAATTTCTGTAGTATTGATATTTATAAATCATGTAATATTGGTGCTATTAGACACCTATTAGTAAATGTATTAAAATAACCTTGCTTCAGCAAATTTCAGTTTACTGTTTGTATGAATCTACTGTCATTTAACAAATTAAATAGATTAGTATAAGAAAATATTGTTATTAACAAATAAAAGTTAATAACCAGGTTTATTTTATCTGAGTGATATAAAGAATTAGTGACTAAACTCATATTAAATATTCATTGAAATACTCCTTCCTTAAAAGTGAACTAAATTACTTTATATATACTTACGAGATCTGTTATTATGCTAATAAAGTTTTAAATGTTATTTTGTTAAATAAAAAGACCATGTTATTGGAGAGCAAAGCATTTTATTCATTATTATGGTGCTCATTTAAAAAATATTATTGCTAATAATATTTTGTTTTATAAAAATATCAAGGCCATGCCAGCACTGATTAAGAGGAGTCTATATACTTAAAAAACATTATTACATATAACTTAACATGTAATGGGGTTATATTTTTTGTTTGCACTCCAAGTTAATTTATTTCAAAATTGACAGAAAATTTACCAAATATTTTTGCAATATCATATAAAATAAAAATCTTACAATATTAAGCTATATTGTTTGTAGTGCATTCTACATCTATAGGTTAACAACTACGATAGGGCAGCCATATGTGTGGCATTGTCACTACTCTGGTTTTACCGGATCAATATGTAACAACTGGGGAAGCCTAACAGAGTAATTTTGGTATGTTGTGTTAATTATTGATTACAAAAGTGTTGAGTGCATTTATAACCATATGCAAAAAGAATTAATACTTTAAAATTCATTGTTTACATGTAAATAATAACCTTGTTTTATATTCTTATGTCACCGTAGATCTGAAGCCATACAAGGGTAAACAGTGAACTAACCCCACGCAATATTACGTTTTCCTATTATGAACCATGTTATGAATCATCATAACAGATCACATTGTGTTGTCATTGGAAGATAATTCAATGTCTGTTTTTCCAAGATTTTTTCAAAAGAATTACTGTTTATAGTGAGATTGGAATAATATGGAGCACAGAGCGTAAGGGCGTTTTTTCTGTGTTAAATCATGCTACATTGCATAATACTATTTATTGAAACATATCAAGTCTTTTTTTCTAAAACAGTCCATATTATCAGACATTCTGGAACTTATTTTGCTTTTTTAGTGTATATCTTTTAAACTCTTATCTACGTCATATTTATAAACAAAATTCACAATAACGTCGACATAGAAACAAAAATAATATGACTTTGTTATTACAGTCCTATGACCGATAATGAAATCGATCCTTATTAATTTACGTAGATTACAATTTTACCGACATGAATTATCTGATAGAGCTGTTTATTATTCATTTAAAGATAAAATGTTACGCATGAGGCCACATTAAAAACACTTCTTGCGTTAGATAATGTGATGCAATCAGATCGTAGCCTATATATCCAGTCCAAAGGGGGTCTAAGGGGTCATGAACTTGCGTGCTTGGTTCATCGCAAGAGGCATGTTATTTGATAGCGCGGAAGTGCAGTTGACGTAAAATAAGGGTGCTTTATACTGAACGCAATTGTTTATATTTTGCATACATATCTATAGATCATCACAATATTGATTGATTATGTGATGTTTATGAAAGTATCGACGATTTATTAATATCCAGTATGTGATGATACTGTGACTTTTTGAAATAACAAATGTAGATTGCACTCACACACTTCCAATTTGTTAGCAAACCTGTATGACTTTAAATTACTACGAATTAAATAATTGATATGGGCAGGTCTAGGTATTCCGTGAAGTTAAGATTGATGTTGTAATTGTGCTGGGTCCCTTGGGAAGCTGTTTATCGAAGCAAATGGGTACGAAAATAAAGACTAGATAATTAAATACTGTCTTATCATCTCTAAGATTTTTTTTCCTAATCGGCATGACATGAAAACACTTGTTAATAATAGGATATAAGATTCGGCTTTTAAATGTAGTTTATTAGTTCCAAACTAAACTATCTATCAGAACGAATTAACATGCTCGCTACATATTTTCTATGAATACAATTGAGAGAAAAAGTGAATTCAGTATAATGATAAGTATATCTATCATTTTACATTGTACAGTTACAAGCAATAGCTTTACATTCTTGGCAGATGTTATTGAGAAAAGATACGAGAGTTATTTAATTTGTACAAAAGTTGTACAGCTAGTTCAATAATTATGTTAAGTGACAAGGGCAAGTTAACTTGGAACCTATTACGAATTGTCCCGATTGATCTTTATTGTTCATTCTATTGACGCCTCTTTACGAAATAGGTCACGAGGTAGCTCCAATGTCAAGTGT
Organism: Graphium colonna; assembly: GCA_025505425.1. Taxonomy (NCBI): domain Eukaryota; kingdom Metazoa; phylum Arthropoda; class Insecta; order Lepidoptera; family Papilionidae; genus Graphium; species Graphium colonna. Next base: position 3,785,556 of record JAOCPS010000012.1, read on the forward strand.
ACGAGGAAAAGCCAGTAGTCGCGTTCAAATTAACCGATTAGAATTTGGCGCGAAACCTCGGTCGGTGCACAGATAAAAGTACAAAATGCCCGTTTGAAAATTAGCAGCAATTGGAACTGCGCGTAAAATTTCCGCGTGCTGGCCTTCGTCCACTTCGAGTGAGTTTACGCAAGTCTTGCTTGCATGCCAGTCGGACGTCGACGTCGGGTTTGAATAACAAAAAAACGTGTTTTGACACGGCCCTATGTTGGAGAGTTCATTTCATGTAACAACTTAAAAAATTAAAATAGCGTCATGCACTTGCCTTATATCTCAAATTTATTTGCTTTTGACGTCTAAGTTCAGCTCATATTTTTCCTCATCAGGATGACGTTAATAACTACTTTGTTCAGTTTTAAAGACGTCGATAGTTGCAATCTGTGACACAAAAAAAATGTTTAAAATAACAATAACGTAAATGACATTACAACGGAAATTGAATGAATTATTGTAAACTAACCTCCTTGCTGTCTTATGTATAAGAAAGGATACGATACGTACAATTTTTACAAAAAATACTTTTGATTACCTTTTATTCTTACATTATGCCAGCAGCTTATTAAAATGTGCTACATCGTTTTAAATTCCTGCTAATATTCATTTAAGTTTATTACGTCTAGCAATGAATGTTTCTTTGTATATCTTGTTTTATTACAACTCGGAACTGGTTAATGATGACATTCGCTAGTAATCGATGTCATAATATCCACAAGCTTTATAATAAATAACTGTACTAAATATCAACACTACCAATTTACTAGATTGTCAAAGAAATTAACTAAAAATGGATCCAAGAAAAACTCGCATCGAGTAGCATATATAGTTTTCTAAAAATATAATTTAATATCGCCTAAAATGTCAGTTGTTTCGGTTGTGGTGTTGAATTTTTAATCCGCTATAACAATATCAAGTGAAACTCGGCCATCAGTGCTGAGAGAAAGGCACGAGATGCAAGCAAGCTATTGACAGTAACTTTGAAGCATCGCTATGTCTGTTCCTTCCGTATGGCCAGTTGCAATCATAACTATTGAGAAGGTCTACAAACTTAAATCAAACAAAACTCGGGTACGAAAATACAGCTATAATGTTTGATACGGGTTGACAATTGTATAGTGTATTGTGACTATCTATAATTTAGTTTCTGCTGAAATTATTTTTACTATGCTTTTCAACTAACTGCACGACTTTGACCTGAGTTGTCAAAGATCTGTCAAATAGTATTATATTTTTCGATTTGACAGCTATGAATCAACAATATAGCAAGAGCTCATGCATATTCTTTGTTGATCGGCACTATACCTTTTGACACGGCTTTGATTGAAATGGACTTCAAGTCTTTAATAAGAATAGTGTACGAGTGACTGGCCCCAACCCCACTCTTAACAGTCATCTCTTGATCACAAACGTTTGTAAAGAAAAATGTTGATCGTCCTTCGGTGTGTTTTATGCGAGTTAAGTTACAAGTCCAAAGTCCAAACTGCGCTAATATCTACCAGTCCACTGACTAACAACAAATGTGATCACCTTGTATTTTGAGCATCGAATAATATGAAACATACTTTATTTATAAGATTTTCTTGATTATCTGCAAGAATTCTGTCGTTTACGTTCAATTAAAATAAAAAAACTTAACTTAAGATCTAAAGAATGTTGACTAATTCATATCTATCTAATCTTAATGATTTTTAAATTGTCAGAAATGTAAAATTGTTATTACAGGTGATTAGTTTGCTATAACCATGTTATAGATAGAAAAACAAGATTGAAGTTTGATATAACAGCTGCCTATCGATACTTTTCTTTAAGATGCAGAGCGTTTTTCAGTTGCTTACTTTTTATATAATAAGTTGTTTTTCAGTTAGAATACGCAGTTTCCTTTAATATATAATTTGATGTAAAGTACTTGATACAGCAATAAACATTAAATTATTATTTGTCAAAATAAAACGTCATGACAACAAAATAAAGACCTTTTAAATATGAAGTTTCATATGGTCAGTATTTTAAATGGCATATTAACTAACATAGTTTATTGTTCGTGGTAGTGAGAAAAAACTCAATGATTTGGAATAGAAATGAATTAAGATTTAGGATATTAAAAAAGACTATTAGAAACTCATAACGGAAAAAATGGGAAGAGTACAAACAACAATGGTGTCTGAAGAGCCGCATCGTGATTTAACGTGATTAGGTTGGCGTTAATGGCGTCGGATACCAACGTTCCGCGCATAGTGACGTAACCGAGGCCGGGCTCGCGAATCTTCTAGAAAGAGTTTGGGCATGCGCTCAGGGCGCGACTTCCGCTGCGCAACTCCGTTCCGATTGATACAAAGGTGGCCAACGCTATTGACCTTTATCCCGCCGTATGCTAAATAAGCAATTTAAATACATAATATTGCGGCATTCTTACACTATTGTAAGACAATCGATCGACTTAGCAATAAAAACTTGTGACTAGTTTAGTTGTTTTTCTTAGTTTTAGCGTCTCGTGTTGCGTATTTGTTAACGAAGACAAGTTTATTTTCATAGATAATGACTTCAAACGCTTTAAAAGTTTACTTTCGAAACATATCTTCTTCGTTATTTTGATTAAAAAAACAAACTACTTATCCGGTTTTTATAAAAAAATCTATAGGACCACAGTGGAAGTGTACCCTATCAAATAAGCATATATTTTTTCAAATCACACAAAAAATATGTAAACATTGGATATGAGAACTTTCCTCCTTTTTTGAAGTCGGTTAAAATAGAAAATCGCGGAAGTAAATAGCGACTTTAATTCAGCCCGTGGAAACTTAGACTGTTGCCATAATGAAGCTCTGCATAGCACAAACAGATACTGGGAGTTTATCATCGTTCAACAAAGACAAGAGCCTAGATCATATTATTAAATTTAAAATTCGTCGCAGTCACTTGATGTTAAATGGGGTAACAAAATTAATGTATGGAATCAGTTGTAATAATCCTACTTTGTTAAATAAGCCGCTAACCGGATGGGATAGATAGGACAATGCCATAAAATATATGGTTTGCTGTTTGGTTTAATAAATAGTATCATTAAAACAGATATGTCGAGCATAAAGTCTGTGTATGCAAGCTGTTATTGTACAACACAATCACAACATGCATGCACAGCTCTTGTAACAAGAAAAGTCCAGCTTTTCCAAAGCTGCACATAACCTAAAGTACAAATATATAGAATGTTTTTCTGACCAAATTTTGACCGGCATACATTCAACAGCCACCAGAAGATGGCGCGCTGGTGTATACGCAAAAATACGTGCACTTCTTTTTTTAATTTTAGTCTCATGGAACAGATACGCGAGACGACCGAAGATCTGGCGCAGGATTGGCTTTACCAGCTCAATCGAGGCATCACCTTTTTTCCAGACAGTCGGGTAATAAGCGCGTATTACTTTAACCCGACTATGCAACAACAATGTCAGCCATTGTTTGCTAGCGTGATTCAAATCCCCGATTTTTTTATGGAAAGGAAGACAAACGAGCAGATGGTTCACCTGATGGTATGCGATCCCGTCGCCCATAGACACGCGCAACATCCGGGGAGTCGCAAGTGCGTTGCCAATCTGGGAAATTGGATGGGATGAGGTCGGGATTAGGGATTTGGAGGAGAAAGGAGCGGGAAAAGAAAAGGGTAGACATGACCATTCGGCATCACCAAAAGTCACGCATATTTTATTTTATGCCGAGTTTATAAAT
>JAOCPS010000012.1:3789414-3800425 GCA_025505425.1 Graphium colonna
ATCCATCCTTCGAATTCAGTTTATCCCTTTGGGTTGCGGAGGTCGGATGCCAGTCGCTCTGCGTAAAAACTAAAATTCAGGTAATATTTGGGTGGATTAGAAGCAGGAAGAAGAATAAGACTAAATAGCTAAGCAAAGCTACTAAGAATAAAATATTGAATATATTTTCGATACTACCCAAAGGTACGCATACTGATTTAGAATAAAATGAAACACAAATATTTTATACAATATTTTAATGAAAATTCAACTAAACGTATAAATCTTATTTATACTTATAATAAACAAGTTAATGAGTAGATATTTACAATAAGCTGGGGAAGTCAGCTTACACCGCAGTTTTCCCCAAAATTGCACTAACAAAAATATAGGGCTCAGTTTTTGAGAGCCCTAGGTACCCGGCCGATCTTCTGTTTATAATACTATATATAATCTACAATGCTAAATAGGAAATATTATTTTTCGTTAAAAATTTATAGAAAAAAAATATTTAAAATCTTACAGTACAAGAAAGTACAGGGCGAAATGTATTGTAACAACTTAAATTTTAAATGAAAATGTCCACAAGCGGTAGCAAAAAGTCTCATGCATCAAAATTAAAATCATACAGTAATTATTTCCATAACTTATCATGACATGGTTTTGAGTTCTGAAAGGGAATTTATTTTAAAGTATAAAAGTATGAATACAGCTTTACGGGTTTTTACGAAAAGAACTTCTGTAGCAGTTAATATAAAAAGTTTTATCTCAATAAAACAAAATACTTGATGCAAAATAAAATAAAATAAAACAAAATACTTGATGCTTGGTTTGCCACATAAAAATGGATATTGTCTTTCTTATGAAAAGCAGTGCAAGTCATATAAATGGGAAAGTGATTTTAGTGCATTTGTGACGTCATCACCCCAAAAGGCAGAACCATTATTAATAAAGAAGAGATGAAAAGAAATAACAATTGCAACTGGAAATAGTTAAGCGTAAAATAAACAGACATTTCCTATTTTTACCACTTATTCAATTTATAAACATATTAACAAAATAATACCTAAAAGAAACTGATGACTTATTAATTTCAAACATTGAATTAGTTAAATATATTTTTGTGAAATAGTATTTTTAGAACCGTATTCGATTATCCATTCCGAGTTTTAACTGTTGTTTAAGATTTAATTCGTTTATAAAAATTTAAAGGTAGTAGCGCGCGTATTAGTTGAAAATGGAATGCATGATCGAATGTCTAAAGAAGTTTTATATTATATTTTATTTATAAAAGTATCGAGAAATTCAAAAAATGAGCACTCACTTGCCTTACAAAATACAAGGTTTTGTGTTAAATTATTGCTTTGTAATGTAAAACAACAGACGGTTTTAATTATTTCGATCGAGACTGTGTTTCTAAGATTTATGTATACTCGTAATACATTGGGGACGAAAAAGAATGTCTACAAGTACTTTAGAATTATAACAACACATCGGCCGGATGTTAACATTATAAAATCAGGGTTCAAGTTATTTTAGACAATTATTTTTAGTAATAATTACCATAAGTAAATAAATTAATATACGTGAAATAATATTTAACGTTTTCAACGAAATTATACATTTTGTTAAAATATTTTAACCGCAACAACGAAGTGAACCTTCTGTATTTTTAAACTTTACTCATATTCATTTAAATTAAATGAAGACACTCAAATTTATTTCAACATAACTATGGGTGAAATATACGTTTGTCATGTTTTGTAAATACCAATAACACTGGGATTATTTGATAAAATAATCATCATTATGAACCCTGTTACAAAGGAGTAAACATCGTGTATATGCATTATTCATATTAATCCAGTACAGTCTTAGACGCAATGGCCACTCGGTGAACTTACAATATAGAGTTCCCCTCTAACTCCCATTACTACAACTCTACATGAGTACACATTCGCTACAAAACGATCTAGCCTGCACTTTCCTATTATCTAAGTCAAGTTGAAATTCCGTTTAGAACTCTAAATTATATTAACTTTTTAAAATTAACATATGTTAAATAACATCGCTTCATCATCATTATATATAGTATATCGGAAGACAAGGAGTTGTACCACGGAGTAGCTACGGACCTCCTTGTGAAACCATAATTAATTTGATTTATTAATAATGTATATATTTAAAAAAAAAATGGACAAGGTTTTGAGGTCTACTTGTTATATTTTTAACGAAAATATTGCACTTGTTTTGCTAATATTGTTATCAAATAAGAAAATATAAATAATTTAAAATTGTACGCCATCCCTAAAAGACAGGTTTTTTTGGTTGATTTTTTTTTAAATTTCATAGTATTCCAACTTGACTAGACACCAACAATTAATACATTAAACTATTCACTAATAAATTGATACTACGAATATAAATGGAAGATAATAAACTGGCCTCGCCCACACCAAATAATAACGAGAGGCTACATCATTAAAACTGATCAACACTACCCTAGAGAATGGAGGGATCTGAAAACGATAAATGGAAGTGCCACTGAATCTGAACTACGTGTTTATATTATGCCCGTAATATGATACGAAGTATTGAATACCAACAAGCGACACAAAATAACAAAAAACAAAAACATACTACGACAAAAATTTAAATGTCTACACAAAACATTCTCCGCAGTATTAAGACGGTATTAAAAACGATATTTATTTATTTATCTTGGATAACGAAAAATAAAATGGTCTGACTAGAAAAATAACCTTAGAGGTGGTGGATTTGGTGGTCCAGATTGAGCTAATTGTTGTAACATATTTACATATCTCATTATTTAAAATATAGTTCGAAAGTTGGACAATGAGATAATTGTGAGGTATATTCTACAATATTTTTGCTTCCATTCCAAATCTTATATAATGTCGTGTTATTAAAATAGTGGGAAATCACTTAAGAATCTTTAAATCGTGACATCCACGAAGCGTCGAACGACTTAGATAGTTATATTACATAGATAGATTAGAGATAGTTTATTAAATAGACGTTATCATTCCAAAACCCAATTTAAATGAAAATTGCATATTCTATGTAATGTGGAAAACTGCGAGCAGAAACTTTTCACATTCCCTTTCGGTCTGCATATCACGTTTGCCTCAAAAAGATTTTTTTTTCATATAGTGTTAAGTATCTTTCTTCAGATGATGTATCTGCTGAGGCTTTCATAAGTATTCAGAGTCCAAGTAAAAATGTCAAATTATTAGTGTAATAGATATTCAAAACAATAAGAGCTTTAGGGAACATGACCAATTTTGTAAGTTAACAGTAAGAGATCCCTGAACGTACATAACACGGGGCATAAGATAAACGTACTAAATTATGCACTAGGATATGTAAACAAAATCTTTGGTAGCTATACTAAAATACTAAACGCAAGGATTCGTGGCAGATTATCCGCTAGAATCACTTCTAGTACAGAAGCGCACACACAAAATAACTGGACTGCGGGCTATCTGAAAAGTGATATGGGCGATAAATATCAATTTTCCGTTTTGGAATTACCGTTTACAATACACCAATACGGAGAACTAACCTGATTCGATTTTTTTAAAAATTGTGACGCCACTGTAGGATACGTAATAGCGAGCACGTTATGTACTCTATTTTGCAGTATCGCTGATATATGTGCCACAAATCTTAGCGTTAACAAAATGGCGTCAGTGACAGGGGCCTAGCTAAAGGGAATCAAGTCGCGTCCTCTGCACCGCAAGCAGTGCCGACTGTTGCTGGAGACTCTTCCGCAAACCCTCTAGCGTTTGCAACACCTGAAAATGACAAAAAATCGTGTTTAAATAATTAGTAACTTAATATCAAGTAGTTAATCTTTCTTTAGAAAATTGTACAAACGAAGTATTCTTTAACGATAATTTCATTAAAAAAATAGAATATTTTGTATCTCTGAAGTACATTCGTAATCTCGGAAATTATCGGAATATTCGTCGAGCCTATAGTAAGAAGATTAAAGGTGCGATCAACAAAATTGAAGACTTGCAGACTGAAATATCAGTTTACAAACATAGTAAGAGATGGCGCTGTAGGTAATAAAGTCAAGGAATGAAGTTAGGAATTATAGACATTGTGAAGTGCACGGAAATTTATTAAGGGTTTAAAATTGTTACGGGAAATTCGTTATATTTTTAAGAAAGGACTATTATATTCAAAATAATATATGAAACAACGTAAATTATATTTCCAATTGCTTTTATTGTTAAAAATGTACTTATTTCTACTAAACTTTTAAAATTTTAGAATAGATAGGCGTTGACATCAGTATACCTATATCAATAATAAATTATATAAACTAGAGGTCCCGCAATGGTCAAAATTTAACTTTTTTTTGTATAGGTTAACATCAAAAATAATAATAATATATTTGTTTGATTTAGGTTGTTTAATACTGCATATTTTTATATTTGTCATACATTTCAATAAATTCGCTTTATCTATCAAATCTTCGCTTTATCTATCAATCTATAAAAAAAACTCAATAGATGTAAACAAAATAATTAAAAATTCAATTCAGTACTGGATTCCAAAGTAGATTGAAGTCCATTTACGATAAAGCATTAATTCTGAAAATTGGGCAGACAAAAAAAATTTACTCTTTTTGCAAATACTGCAGACTCGACAGTATTTGTATCAATATTTTGTAAGTTACATAATGAGATATTAAAAAAAGTCTTTTAAAAGATTGCAAAGTCAAGAAAACATTTATTAACGGCCTATTTTTCAACGCCTAATTGGGTGTCTCCAAACGTATTGAAATTCAGCGTGAACTGAAATTTTACGGAATCTAAAAGTTACCAAATTTATTAAAAACTACTCATGTTCTAAAATGACCGAACAAGTCTGAACAATCTCAGTATAGAGATAGAACAGATACAATACAAAGCTACAAAATAAATTAATTTTGGTTGTGTGATTTCGGCCGATAAAAGGAATAAGTTGATATCCTACGTGATTATAAGTAATTTTTAAGAGCGTATTAATAAATTGGTTTAATCATTTAATTTTTACGATGCGAAACTATCATAACATTTTAGTTTAATATTAAAGAATGAATTAGTATTATTAATTATTAATAAACACATTATTGTGATTTGAATGAAGTAATGCAAATTGGTAAAATAAATTAAAATGAAGCCATTGCCTTCCGTTGCGTCTTTAACTCATTTTACGTTCACTTTTATGTTTTAGGGTTGTCACCCTAAAACATAAAAGTGAGTGTCTCCGGGCCGGTGGTTAGGGGACACCCTTGCTAGCTACGCCACTGCAGAGACCTTCTACTAAACAAGCGTAAAGTTATATCTCAACCAAGGCAGTTCATACCTCATGTCGAGTGTGGGCTTTCCTCTTGGTCCTCTCGGTCGCCAGGTTACAAGGGCGATAGACCATTCCCAATCATAAAATAGGTGGCATGAAAGAGTTTACCTCGTCCCGAGCATAGGCCTTCCTCTTGGGCGGCTCGGAGTGCGGGCGGTCGGAGGCGAGCGCGGGCGCGCGGGGCGGCGCGGCGAGCGGCGAGCGGCGCGCCAGGGGGCACGCCCGGCGCGGCGCCTCGGGCGAGATGGCGCGGATGAAGTTCGTCACATGGGTGCGCTCCGGGCTGCGGCGAGGCGCCTCCAGCTGCACATGTCAGAATACTAAATACGCGCAGTTGATAATACGACGCTAAATTCATTCTATTCATTAGTTTAATTTGTCCATGTGAGTAGAGTAAAATGATGGTGAATGAATGATTATTCTTTATTGCACACCAATAAAGAAAACAAATGTCAGAAATAGTACATACAAATAGTGGGCACAAAGGGCGGCCTTATTACTGAAAGCAATTTATTCCAGGCAACTTTTGGATGGATTTGAAAGAAAAATAATTTGAAAGGAAGGTGTGGGTTAGTTTATAGAATTACATTATAGGTGATGTGCGTAGAGTGGCATCAGAATTTTAGTCTTCACGTTTAGTGCTGGACTACAGTTTCTTTCCTTTCATTCGTATCGTCAAATAGCTCCCGCTACACCCACAGCTCGTGGTAAGTTTGCTGTGTTTGTTTCAATAATAGCTAAAAGTTTTTATTAAGTTCTGTCAACTCAAGATTCTTTAGATCCGAGGAACTATGCAAACTGATAATTGAGGTGCTTCATTAATATTGCAGTGACTTACAAATACAATAATTAAAATTATTTGTCTACAGTCATCCCGTAAGTTGCTACACGTTACATCAGATACAAAAAAGATACAATTTTAAATGCAAAGAAAAGTGGCACATTGTAGATCATTTCTGCGATGGTAAGTGCTAATCGTCATCTATGTATTTTGACAACACCCAAATGGATTTAATTTAGTTGCCAAGCTGCAAAAAATGTGCCCTAGCTATTTAACAAAATTAACTATACACTTGTATTACACGAAGCTATTTTGCGGGCGCCCAGCGTCTCGTTAACGATAAACGCCCAAAAGATGACGGGATCTGCTTAACGTTCGTCGTTCGGTATTAGCTTTGTGCCTGCTGATCCCGTTCTCGGCTGTCGCAAACAAGCTACGTATAACATTTTGTTGGTCTACCTACACCATTGACACTAGTGAGCACAGTGGTCACCAAACACTATCCCCAATGTTATTTAAAACATATAACAGCTTGTTCGAAGACGGCCTAAACAACATTGCCATCAATAACCTATCCTACTGCCTATGTAATCTAGTAGTATAGCTTTGTAAACCGAAAATCGTGTGTTCCAATCCCACGGGGGATTAATCAATAACTTTGTGTTGGTGTTTCTTGGTAGGTTTAGGAAATGCGGGATTATCACCCAATTGCCTGAAAGTAAAGATAATCCATGTATCAAATGGGCGTGTAAAACGTCGACCCTGATCTCTCTCCAGTCGTGTCGGCTATCCGTCCCATCGGGCTATGAAAACAAAGGAACAGATAGTACACCTGTGATTGTGCGTATATTTGTGGACACTAATATCTCCTGTGAAGTTGGCTGATCTCGGATTAGACTGGCCGCGGTGGTCGTAATTCAGTCAGCAAGAGGACTTTATCATAACCTACCTCTGTCGCCCTCAGCTCTCTGACGCGCGGATTGTGCGGCGGCTCCAGCGGCGCCCGAGACACTGTCACCAGCAACTTCTCCGCTTCCCGGATAAGCTCCCTGTACTTTCTTTCGGCTTCTCTATCCGCTTCCAAAAGGGGATCCCTCTCTCTCACGGGGGGCGCAGATGGCGCCGGATTGCGTCGCCTAGCTCGGGGAGGTGTAGCCCCTGGAATGGATTTAATTTTTTTTATTATTTATCGAAAAAATCTTAGTGACATGAATAGACATCTATTTGCATATTGCAAAATTTTTCGCGTAAACATCTTATTATAAAATACAAATAAAAACTATGTCAAGTATTATCAGAGACTATACACTACAATTATGCGCTTTTTATGCTGTTCATTTAAGACTCTTTAATCAAAAGGACTTGTATTTTTTCTTTACAATCTAAATGTTCCATTGCAATATATATGAAATTGACGTTTTAACTAACTGGCCAATTTTGCACGAGTGAACTGGCATTCGCTTTAAAATTTTTAATTCTTTTATTAAAAGTTAACTCTTGTTTACTTGTTTAAATTTTACTGACGTTCTACCATTTTAAACATAAATTTCTATCTCTCCTGAACCAAATGCAAACGCCTGGTCACACCTTGAAGCCTTACACTGGCTGTAATATGAGCTTGACGTTACAATTCTGCGATACTTGAAACAAGCGGTTCATTAGTTTTTATAAAAACAGTTTTTATAAATGATGTTTGACGCAGAAAGAAAATGCTAAACTTTTACCTTTATAAGCTAATAAACTGACATGCTCGATAATTTCCAAATTCAAACTCTAATATAGTTTTATTATATTTCAAATCCCAACTATACCATTTTATTCCCTAATCCCAAACTATATACTCAAATCTTAATCTTAAGCATTTTATTAATCTAAGTTTAATTAAACGAGAGAATCTTCACTGCACAACATTAAGTTTCCCTTCAAATCAACAAATTTAAGTGGATTTTTTTATCAAATAACTTGTTCTGCCAATTGTTCATAAATTAATCCGGGTACCTCAATAATAATCTGAGATATATGGAAAAATCTATCAAAACACAAGAAACGTATATGGAAAAATTGCACTTGCATTTTGTAAAAATATAAATTTATATGAATTCTAATGATAATCAATAATCTGTGCGTCAATACCTTCTAATTAAAAAAAGGATGGAGTGAATCTTTTGAATAGAATGGCCTGATAATCTGACAAACTTGTGTTAAACTTTATATATTAATTGTTTTAATATATCAATGTATTTGTTCACCTGCAGAACGTGGCGGTCTACGAGGTGGCCTACGCCTCCTAGCCCGTCGTCTTCCAGGCGTGACGTTGCAGTCCGTCTCGTCTTCATCTCCACCATCGAGACCAGTGTCACCGTCAGAATCGACGTCAGCATCGGAAAGTATAGCTGTCTCCCTACCACGTGTCTTTATGTCCCGACACTCTTCATCGCTGGATACCCCACCTCTATAGTAAGGTGATAAGTAACGCTCAGGTGATAAGTAACGCTCAGGTGATAAGTAACGCTCAGGTGATAGATGCGGTGACAAATGAGGTGACCTGAAAAGTTATTTTAAAATAATGTTAGGCATGAAAGCAAGTATAAAAAATATGGACAAATAACCTTTAAAAACTTAAACACCGCACAGGACATAGAACTCCTCTGTTATTTTTTTTTAAATACTGCCCATATTTTAAGATAGACGTATTGTGTTTACAAGGGCGTATTGAAAACATAAATTACACTGACATACCCAGATCTAAAATAACTATTTGTAGGTCATACAAATATTAGACCCGAGTGGGGAACCCGAGGCCTACGACGTCGCATCTAACGTCTTAACCACTACGACAACTGTGCATTAAGAATCAAATTTTCACAGGATTATATTATAGTCCTACAGGAAATTAGGGAAATATATAAATGTACTTTCCTACTTCATTAAAAATTATCCTCATTCCTATAATGCTGGTTATATTGCTGATGTTTTACTTCAAGACTCTGTGAAACACATGTGTGTGTGACATCAAGAAAATTGTAAAATTTGCTCATAAAAACCTCGGTCGATTTTTAGTTATAATCGATTACATGTTACATTATTTCCAAAAACGTCAATATATTTAAGTAACAGTAAATTAGTTCATTATTTTAATTCTAAATAAATTGTAGATAGGGTGACCATGAACGCTGTAAAGGGTTCGAAACGTCGGGTGATAAAATTTAAAAATAAACCGCGATAAAATCCGTAAAGTTGTTTAATTTAAAATAATGATTGATAAGTCGATACACGAATAAAAACTGCCAACTCATTTAGACGGAATAACTCTAACAAATTCTGAATAATTACAGCGTATATTTTGGATGATGGATGGTTTCAAATTACTTCACAGCAGTTTTGTAATTAGTTCCATGTTTTGACATTCATAAAGATTTATTATGGCATGATGAAATAATTTTTTTAAAGAATTTGAAAAGAAATGATAAGATTTAAGGTTACAATACTTAAAATGGAGATCAATTAGAAAGCCTACATCTTATTCATAACAAAAATCTAACTTATATCTATTATGTAAAATAAATGATAAAAGACAAACTTCTTGTCAACTTTTTACTTGACATAAACAGTATCGTTTTATACAAAACGATCCAAAATAAAATCATAAAGGGTGACCTATCTTTATCTATTCTTTTTTCTGTATCAAAACTTCGAAGACACGTTTTACAGATCGTATTTAGTGCCACGAATTTTTAATGAAGTAGTGAAACAGGAGGCATGTGCTACGAAAAAATATTAAAAAAAAATTAAAAGGGTGGCTACTGAATATCAACGATTTATATAGTATTTAGACGACCAATTTTAGTTTATTAGATATATTATTAAATTGTATAACTTTTTTTATTTTTGTATTATTTTGTTTATATTATTGATCGCAAGAGAAATGTCAAAATACAATTTTAATGCACTTAGTTTTATTGAGTGCTGTATCGCCAACAAACTGTATAATCAGTTTGGCGAATTTATTGTGTAAATAACAATTGTATTTACGTTTTTTGGTATCAAATAAAAAAAGCTTATCTTTTTATCTGGATATAAAATGGCTGTATTAAAGCTCACAGTTTGATCGCTCAATTCCGACAGACATCCGGATGTCAGGGTGCAGAAAGTGAATGACGCAATCACTGAAAGCAATTAACTCGGGGGAAGCTAGAGATTAAACCCCGAGCGAAGCTATAGATAGCTTGCCAAAGGGTTGTTTGCCCAGCGCTCCGACAAACAAAATAAGATAAACATACGAACACGAACTATAGGTGGCCAGTATAAAAACACTTTGACCAGAGTCAGAAAGAGGGACGAATTATTTTTTTCTAGGTACTAGCGGACGCATGTTTTTTAAAGCTTGTTTTCTACTAAATATTATAATCACAGTTTCTCAGAAACCAGAAATTTAACAAAAACATGTTTCACAAAAATCCTAAATATAACCGAAGCCAAAATTGGTTTTATAGTAAAGTTGAAATATTTGATAAGTGAATTGAAACCGGGTAACTGTGAAACAAAGCATGTCGCTTAAATTTTATTATTGTATGTAGTCCGCATTTGTATAAATTATTTCGAAAAAACGCTAAATATTTCATACAAAGCAACCAACGTCATCCATACTAAGATAAGAATATATGAAGGGAATACGATGCTGGCAGTTTATCGGGTGTAAAGAGAAGATATAAGTGTATTATGAACAGTCAACGTATGAAATTTAAGTGTCTATTGTTTGATGTGTCAGAAGGTACGGTAAAATAAGAGACGTTTTTTTTTTTGTTTTTGAAACTTACGCGAATATTAGACATTTTTAAATAATACAACTTTATGGATTTTATCGCGGTTTATTTT
>JAOCPS010000012.1:3816697-3854207 GCA_025505425.1 Graphium colonna
GGTTTTTGTAATATTCTGTCATCATGTCATTGCGTGGTGTTATATAACCAAAAAGCTTCTTAAAAAGAATGGACTATCCAACACTACACAAGGGCTTAGAGACTCGTTCGAGCTACGTTCTTAGTCGCACAATTATAGCCAGGAAAGCATACGAGGAAGTGCATCGCCCGTCACATGCCTCGAGCTATTCAGCCGACGTCGTGCCGCGAATAATAACGGTCCCATCGGGACTGCAGTTTCTATTATGCGACAGGTTCGCTCCGAGCGCTAGGGACCTAGCTATAAGCTGTTTGCGTTAGTGTATGTTTTCTGAGCGTTTACAGTTGAATGGTGTATGGATATTACTATATCTTGGCAGTATATTGTATTTATACTACCGACTATTTTGTACCAAAAATTGTTTTCCAGTCTATTTGTCAACACACCAATAGCTACTTTACTACTAAAACAGACAGGAGATAGTAGTAGTGTAAATATACATGGTTTAAGGAAAAGATGAGTCATTACGACCACTTTGAGAAATCTACTTTCTCCAACCTAAAGATGTAGTAAAGAGATTTATCACTTTCTACTACGTAGATCAAACTAAATGTCAGTGCTAAAAAATGGTTTAAGTCATAGTTGTCCTGTTTCTATAGGTGAAGTATAAACGATGCAGTTCCAAAGATATGTAAGTATTTAGCGTCGTTTAACTACATGGAAAAATATGTGTCTTGTGTAGACGAACGTTCGTTCCGTACAGTCAAAATATGTATGTTTTAAAACGCTACGCAAATGCAAAACCGTGTACGACCGAAAACGCTTCCGTCGCGATAGCACAAAGGGAGATGGGAACATTATGGCGCTATTATTACATTACAAACGCCGGAGTGCCCTTGATGACTACCCCACGTTTAATGGCACACAAGTGTCGTAACAAGTCCAATAGTTATTTACATGCAGCAGAATTAAAAACCCGGCCCCATCCCGGGCGCCGCGATTCGGAAGGGTTGGGGACCCTTTGTGTGGATATTTTTTAGGGTTATATGTCGTATCGTATACTCGTCGGACAATAGAGAGGGCAGTGGCACACATACGTGCATGTTCGTAGGTGCACATGTCCCGGGCTGCGGTAGGGCCGAGGTCTGGGAGGGGCGAGGGGTCTGGTCGGAGGGACACAGGGAGGGGGGGGGAGGTATCGCTCAATAGTGACGTAACAGTGTGTCGCAAGCCCAAGCGGTACGGGGCCCTTCCATTGCTCCCTTTTTACGGTCACCGGCCGCTTTCTAATGCCCATTGTACGCACCGAGTCGACGGCCAAATAGTGAGCGCGCTTACTCGCTTATGCGCACATCCGTGAGAACCACCTACTAATGTTACTATACAACTACGAGTCACATTCGTGGCATCCAAAATATTCACCGCAATCGGATGACTCACGCAGTCGCAACGAATTCTAGTTTTTGGAGATTAAAGGACATTGCCTCTTTAATGTGAAGGTGAATGTCAAGGAGTACAAAAAACGTGAAGCGACATTCGTTTTTTTACACTCGTTATCGCGTCACCTACAAACACGAGATACTCGCAATCTAGTATTCATATTGACGTAAGTCACGCGTTATCAACAATAATAAGTAGTGTCAATTGAAGATAAAGCCAAATTAGCGTCAGGGTCGGGCAATAAAATATATCACGCGTAGCTTGGTAATTTAAATTCGCGGAGATACATGATTGACGTCATCTCGCGAATTATTTCATAACATTCTTGCGATTAGGGTCATAATCTTTGCAGTGTGTGATTTAATTATATGATATATGGCGCGATGTTAACGCGTGTGATAACTGGTCGTATCAGGCAGTAGCTGAGCACAGTCGCGGAATGGAGCCGGCGACCTTGCAGCGGTGACGTAGCGCCGCGCCCGCCCCGGTGACGTGACGCGTGACGTGCGGACTTTTTCGCGGAAATTCCAGCGACAAGCGATCGCGGCGGACATCGGGCGCGGGTCGGACGACAGTAAATTAGCACCGGACGACAGTATACATACATATAGGTACGATAAACGCTTCTGATTATAGCAAATGGGGCACAATTTAAATTTAAATTTTCGAACGATGCTCGCAAACGGCCGATATCAGACCGCTGTACATCCAATTATTTGATTATTCCACGCGATGTTTTATAAAAGCTGGCTATACTTTGCATTGTATTCTTCACTTTGGGACTATTATCCCACATATTGCTGATAATGCATGCATTAAAGTCATTCACATCTAAAAATAAACCAAACAAACTCGGCGAAAGAGAACATTTTTTTATAGAGAGCAAAGTAGGACGAGGCGCGCGACAGCACGTGTAAAAACAAAAGCTCTAGTATGCGCAAAAACTGGGGCGGGCTGCTTGACATGACATGGCGTATAGCCTACGCTGCCCTATAGAATGTGGGCGGTCGACTAACGCAACTGAGCCGAAGGGCGACCGCTTGCGACACGAGCCTTTCTAAAACGCCCTAGCGTGCCATATTGACTATCGTCGAACATTAGAAGCTTCGATTGAACGTCGCGACGCGAGAGTATTTTCGAACAGGAAACGGCCGAACGGACGGGGTCATTGACAGAACATTGGTCTGATGCAGCGAATGCACCGAGCCGGGTTCCGGTGCACTACGCGGGGCAGGTATAAATAGCGTTCCGTTAGTGTCGACGACCGGACGGCGTGCTCTAGGCAACGGCGACTCTTAGAGACGCCTCTGACCCAGAGTCAGGGACGACAACTGTTTTTTGAAAATTGAACATCAAGACGCGGTACGAAATAAAGGGGTGAAGGACGCTTCTGTAGGAGAGGGTTATGTATGCATACGCCATTTGCATACACGTTCTACCCACGCTTTACGTCGATACCTCTGGCATAGTGTTAGGGTCAACCATTTTCGAAAATCAATTGAAATTACGAAAACTCCGATAAGTATAGGAGGGGAGTTTATATATGCATAGGCGTATTGTTTTTGCTAGCCACGCTCAGAGGATTCTGACCCAGTATTAAATTTTTGTTTCCGAATATCGATTGCCGAGGATTCCCCAAAGGCGGAGTGAAGCAGAGGGGTATGCATGCGCCCTTAGATTGCTCGATAGTGGGTGTTGCGTACGTGACGCGGCGCTCGCGGAGGGGTGCGGCGCCTCACAGATGCACTCCTCCGAAACGAGACTCCGTCGAACCCCAAATATCGCCCGCTCTCGCCGCTCGATACCCGAAACGTCCGTGCCTCCTTTTAGTCTGATTACTTCAGTTATATCGTAGCATCACGCTATAATCAAACATTTTTTGTTACTTCCCTCTAGTTAGATAACTCGCTTATTTTACCAGAACAAACAAACAAAACAACTAGAACAGTCAATCTAGTTCAAAAACGAAAACTTTTTTTTTGTGTCGATTGTCCTCAGACAAAGAAAGTACAACAAAAGCATCCAATTAAAATTTTAAACAGAAATAAGACACCGAAGGGCAGACAAAGCGATACCATTTGTTTACGGAATATAGCGGCCTCCGACAAAAATAGCATCGGACAAAGAGCGTTAGCCATGTTTTATTTAAAGGCACATATTAAAGAGAGGCACGCATGGAAACGAATACGTTGCGCGGTGTCAAAGGCGCAAGGTCGGTGCAGTTTGCACATATATGTGCACAGGCACATATGCAGAGGAGGCACGCGCCGACCGCCATGTAAATAAATAACCGGACCTCATAAACTTGTCGCGCGCCGAACATCGACAAATTCACAGCCAACTGCATAACTTTAATTTACGGCCACTGCCCTCAATCTTTAATGATATAATAGAGTTAAAGAGTTATTTACTTGAACGCGATAATCTAAAAAAATTAGTCGTCATAAAAAATGATGGTGATCGTTTTTAATAAGTTTAGGTTAAATATTTTAGGCTATCACATTTCGGAGCCGAGACATAATTGAACATAGGGCAATTACCAAGGACAATTTCGATTATTATTAAAAATCAAAACAATATCTTATACTGGAAAGTACAACAAGCACAAGATCTGAACAATTGTTACTTTAAAAAATATAAAGAAAAATTCAATTACCAATGATAACGACATTTTGACCTATCGTGCTACAACTAAATCATAATAAAAACAACGACCAATATAAAATATTGATCAAGGTCTATTCGCAATTTGCGTAGTAAATGTAAAATTTTAAATGCCATTATTATTTAAAGATATGATTCTGACATTTTTATTGCAAAAAAGCACTCCATCGGCGGTTCAACTGAAATAGAACCCAAAAAAAATTACGCGAGCTATAATTAAAACGTCTTTATGAGGAAAAACAAATAAGCAGAAAAATAAGGATAAACTAGATCAGAAGGATACGGAAATCATTATGAACAGGTAATCTTCCGTAAGGAAAACGTTCAATTAAGTGAGATTTATTTGCGTAGTCTGTTGCCAATGGTAAATATAATTATAGATCATATCATAAGCGTGATAAATAGACTTAAGATTCAGTACAATGTGTGTACATGGAGAACGCAGAAATGAAAAACATTGACCACTGAAGAAGCAAGATTTCTCCGGAGTCAATCATTTAATTATCGCCCAAGGTGGAATGGCGACAGATGCACGCATGCAAAGGTCAGAAATCATTAGGGTTGGCACTCACAGCGGTGGAATAGCCCCAGGGGGCTAAGACCAGCCTAAACAAAGACTAGCGCAAGAGGCAGCTGTGACAGGTGATGCTACAGCCGGCACGCACCTGCTGTGGCACGCGCCACAAGCTGCCCGATAATACCGCATCGTTATCCATGATACATAGCACAAAGCCCAACCCATTACGCATAACCAGCTGACTCACTTGTCCAGGTTACGCAATGCAAAAAAAAAACATAAGACTCGCGGAACATCCACGAGCAATCACTAGGAAAACGAGAATGATGTCCCTTGAATAGCAATAGCAGGTTCATGAATTATTCCAACGTGAAAAAAAACAATACCCGGCCTCGAGTGATTCGTAAAGGAATTTTATTGCTGGAACGTTCTTATTAATGCTGCCTAGTTGACTTAATCGATGGTAATACGTTTCGTTCGGATTATGCATACATTGAATTTGAACACGACACTCGAGTAACAATTTTTTGTCTATCCGCCCCAAGTCCAAAAATAGAGATTTACGAACGCGACTTCCGGTTGAGATAGTCACAAATGGAGACGAGGAAAAGAGAGTTAGAATAACGAAACGGGCCGCGCCTGTCTAGCGGCGCAGGGCTGGGTAGTACCGTTAGCGTATAGCGGACTATCACGATTACACGCGATATAGTTGCTACCTCACCCGCTAAAACAAAGATACATTCAATCATGACATTTACGGTCGAACTTATAATAGTAAAAACTACTATGGTCTCGAATTATTTAATACGAGAGGTACCTGAAGACTATAGTGTCGAATGCGAATATTTTGATGGAAATTCGAGTTGGGCGAATAGCGTCGTCGCGTTCCGGACGTGACCGGCGCATATATTTGTGACAATTACTCGGCGATGAAGACGTTTTAGTATTCATTGTTCGTGTAACTCGGAGAACGGTTATCCTATTAATATAATGGATAATTGTGACATTTTCATTGTAATCGGCGCGCTCGTTATGTTTCTAAACGTTTCGTGCGACTACCGGTCGTTTGGCCAATGACGGACGGACAAAAGTGCGCGAAATCCGCGTGCCGCGCGCACTTGCGCATGACTCACGGATATTTTCCTGGCGTATGTACGTAACAATTATGACAGTATTGTGGTCCGTGTCGTAAGTACTAACAGCTGAGAACGTGAAAACCTAAACTCATTCATGGAATATATATCATTAGTCATTTTATGATCTATTCCACTAAGGACTTAATTTTAAAATGTTGGCAGTCATTTTTACCATTATAGGACCATTTGTATATGCATAAAAGTTAAAATTAACTCCATCGTTTAAACGATTGGGCATGTACCCTTTGATAAACATTTTGTCGTACCTACCAATGCAAATCTCGGCACAACAATGAACTCTGAGCGAGAGGTTTATTGTGCATAGGCAAAGGGAGCGGCGGCACACGGCATCGCGTGCAGCGGCGTTGTTGCGGCCACACTCCACCGACCTACATTTTATGCGACGCCAAGTTCATTATTTACTAGCACTAACCACTCACGCATGGCTCGCCCTTACAGTAGAGCTGTTCAAGTCGCATGTTTTACACTCGTCTCGTTCATGGCTCGGCCGCACACAGGAAAGATAGCTCAACTGGCAGCCTACCTGCGAAAATACACTACAAAAAACTGCACAATCCGTGCACACAAACAAAAACGCGACCTCCCGACGGGACCAGCTCCGGGGCCGTCGAAGTAAGTGTCTACATTTTGGAAAACAAAACAAAATAGAGACAGACGCGTGCGAAAGCGACGCAGGGATATAGGCGGCAGGTTTGATAGAGAGAGAGGTGGACCCGAGAGGCGACGTAAACAAACCGCGATCGGGTGCTTCGACCGCACTCACCATTTCGGGGATCCTCGGACCCGGGGCACTTCGGCGGGCTCACGGCGATCCACGTAGTGGAGAGCGGGCGCGTCGCAGGTCGCAATGGGTACGGCCACAGCACTGGCACAGTCACACTGGATGGTTCGTTGCACGCGATCGGCACATACGTGAGAGAATACGACGTCCCGTCCTACACTACGTTTACGGCCCGCGCCGGTGCAGTTTACGTCACCGCATCCCGCTCCCGACTGACGACGGTACGCGGCGCGAGCGAGCGACGACCTCGCGCTGCAGCGTGCACCTCCCCCCGCGCACCCCACCGCTCCCCTCCCTTACCACCGCGCCCTACCGCCCCCCCCGCACGGGCCCTAACGCCCTGCCCCGCACTCTCCTGTCCTACGTCCGGTGAATCACGAACACGGATCAAACTATCGTATCGCTACCAAAATTAACACAGTTCCCGTCTCTTTCGTCATACTTATATCGCCCAATGGACATTTTTGTAACAGACCTAATTCACAATATAGAAGAAATAATAATGTGTAACTGTGTAACTTCTGTGCTCATGTAAAAATATATATTTTTTCTATCTAAAATACTTTACAAAATATGATCAATAGACTGTGTTATATTGGTAATACTTATAAGAACAGTATCTACATATACAATACTTTCTGATATTTCTGGTCAATCCTGATAAACTTTACATTATTCAAAAAAACACACTTGTAAGTTATTCCAAAACTGCCTATACTAACAATTTCGTAAATTATACCGTTAGCTAACGCGTTCGTACTGTTAAATGAAGAAAACAAGTGTGGGAAAATTTGTATAGTTGGGAGTTTTATTTTCAAATTATTAACAAGATAGACGGCCCATAAGTAATACGTATGAGCGTCTATCTCTTAAGGCTACATGATTTTCTAAAGGCCAATGCCCATTTTTGTATGGCATACCGTACCGAGTTGCATCAAGTTCAAACTTTTGTTTTAAAGCAAGACTTATTATATTAACTTCCTCAGAAGTTCTCTTCGTAAAGAAAACCCGGGTATCGGAGATATTTGATAAAATCGATTCATAGAAAATAGTTTATATTACATTCTACATCTCTATGACTTTATTTTTTTGATTGTGTAAACATATTTCATACTTTTATACTTTAAATTAAATTCCATGTTCAAAAATCACATCCATGGAGCGTAATAAATTATGGAAATAATGACTATATAATTTTGATCTTGAAGCATGAGACATTTTGGTATCGCTTTTGGGCATTGTCCTTTAATAATAAATATTAGGATTAACAATAAATATCGATAATCAGCTGCAGTGTACCATGTCTATCCAATTTCCACTCAACCCTACTTCTGTAGATTTATCTAGCTTTCCCAACCATCTCACATCTACTAATAAAAGTGAAATTTTTGATTTTTGTTACTCCATCGCGCACAAACAGATGAACGGATTCGGATGAAGTTTGACACGCGAATAGTTTTTTCACTGTATTATTGTCACTATATATTTAGATGGATTAGATGTATTTACATTTACAATGGATTTTGGACAAAACTAAAATAAAATTTATGCAAGATAATCCGCAGAGCAGGTACTACCTGCTTTAGCGTAAACTAGTGTAATCCATTTTTAAAATATATACGTTTTTTTGTTTCTATTTGCAATCTATCGCATTGCCAGAAGCGAAACACGCATATGGGTTATTTTGAGTGTTTCGCTTCAGGCAAATTGTAAATATAATGAGATATAAATTATTTACGTATTCAACAACACTTTAAATTTAAGGCAA
This sequence comes from Graphium colonna, assembly GCA_025505425.1. Lineage (NCBI taxonomy): Eukaryota > Metazoa > Arthropoda > Insecta > Lepidoptera > Papilionidae > Graphium > Graphium colonna. The sequence continues at coordinate 3,825,004 of JAOCPS010000012.1, forward strand.
GCTTTTAAAAATTAAAGTTTGTATATAGAAACTTGTTTGCATATGCCAAAAGCACCTAAAATGTACAAAATTAAACCTTTAACTTGATTGATATATTTTTTCATCAATACTCTTTATTTATTAAGTTAAACCTTTTTTTTTTTTTGAGTTCAACGGCTGAAATAGGAATAAAAAATATTTTTCTTTATATCCAAATATTTCCTTATACCCAAAATACGTCTGTATATTCTAGCTAGGCCAATTCATTAATTCGTGACTTTCGGCAATCATTTTGAAATTATGAATACTCAAACTACAGAGCTAGCTAATTGGACACTGGATAATTAATTTCAGAAGGATTATTGTTTTTCTTTACTTAACCCCAATTCGAACCATGTGTAAATTGTAGTTCTTTAATAATCGGGTGAAAAAAAAATACTTGAAAAACAACACAACAAAATATAAGTTATGGAAGTTAAGAGGATAGACATCCGTTGGTGGACAAGATTTTTCACGACATTGCTTTCCTCGCCGCGCGACCACACACTCAGAGGTACTTAGGAGAATATTACCTTAGAAAATGACTAAAATAATGATTGTACTTATATACAAAAACTGCACATTTTGAAAGTACAGTTTTCGAACATAATGTACATGGACACAAAACTTCAACAAACCTCTTTCAATTACCAAATGTCATTGAAAATACTTAATATTTAGTTACTTAAAATATAAACAGGTTTACTTTTCGAAGTTTACTATTTTTTTTTTTAATATAGGTTTTATTGTAGAAAACCACATCGTAAGAATTTACGACTTAACTTACGACGTAAGTTATAACAAAAAAGTACGCGATGCCGAAGTTATACGAACTTCGGTTAAATATAATAAATTCTTTAATAACTATTTTACACGCTTCAAAAAAAGCATATATTTAAAACAATCGCAAACTATTATGAAGCCTATGAACGATTTGTAAATTTTTGACGTGATGACGTCTTGTAGATCGATGGCGCCGGCTACATACACAAAAAAAAATTACACATTGTCATACGCCAAGTGTGCAAGCGAGAGCGCGGAGCGATAGAGAGGCACGATTGGCCTAAGTATCCATCTTATGACGTTATCGTGTAAATTTATCGTCCGTAAACAAACTTTACAGACAACCAAATTTTAAATATTAATATTTTATAAACATTCACCGAATTGCTTTAACATCAAGAATATTTTCTCATTAATAGTTGAATTATCTATGACAGACGGTAGTTATCATATTAATTATGTTAATAAGAACCCTAATTAAATATTATTCTGTTTGAACGGGTTGCGAATATAATTAGCATTTAAATTATAGCAATGTGAAACACAATCGCTCTTAAAATATTAAAAATTATGAAAAAAATATTAGAGATAAGAAGTTTTTCATAATTTTTATTCTGTGCAACTGTACAAGTATCTATATAAACTATAGTAAGCTTTTTAAATCCGTAGAGTATACACGTAAGTAGTGATGTGCCAGATATCCGTATCAGCGAATATACAATATTTTACCTTGTTAATTTTCAATTTATAAATGAAATTCTATATTGGTATAGTTGAGTAGTACCAATGAAAAACCAAAATTTTAAATCATATTTGGCACATTCATACTGAAAATATTAATCATAGTAAGTAACCATAACGCACCATACTTAAATAACAATTAAATCAACTGAATGTAAATCTTTGCCGTTAGCTTCATAAAGTAAGAATTATTAAGATTAGTATCCGAATCTGCGGATTTCGACACCAATCATCCGTATTCCGACCGGTAACCACGGATATACATTTTTAACGATGCACATCACTAGACACAACAATCATAAACAACAGTAGCTTTGAGGCTTTTTCCTTTTGAATCCTGAATGCGCTTAAGTGTAGCAAGTATTATTTAATTGATTAATTTTATCCTATAATAGTTTGTGTCAAATTTTGACAACATTACAAAAAAAAAACAGCACAAGCAACACGCGGTAAGGAAATGATCATATAACATAGCGTTAAAAATAATGGGAATTTTAAAAATAGCATAATGTTATTACGAGTTTGGAATAAATAACCATTGCCAACACCTTTTTAAAGTTTACCAATATTTTAAGTGTGAATGTGCGACGGATTTACTTAAAATTAAGCGAACTATCTACTAGCAGGCCCAGCCTTTCTCCAAAAAAAAAAAACCTATTATAAGAAAACAGCCTCTTTTTCCGCAGGTAGTCAATTGAAAATTTCCGTTACATTGTATCTCATTTAAGAAAAAAAATCATAAATGTACCATAAACTTTTCGGGTAACCGACTACTTCGTATTGGTGCAATTTGCATAAAATTCTGTTAGAGTGATTTAAGTCTTGTGAGTTACTTGGCGTGGTAAGGAACTATGATGTTTATTAATATTATCATGTCAAATTGAGTGTTGGAAGGCATTCACGTGTTACTTTTCAATATACATTTATGAACTTTGCATACGTTGTGACCGTCCAGCAAACTGCTTTGCTTATGGACATTTGTAAGAAAATCTTATAGAACAGGAAATAATATCCCGATAAATTCTGTAAGAGATCTCATGCAATTCAAAAAAAGTCAAAATGGACATACCACGACCGAACACCAAATGTGTTTTATAATATATACTAAATACAATATCAAAAATCGCTTAATTTTCGTTTACGAATAGTTTCCTATAAAATTAGGGAAACTAGAAGTTGATTTCTAAACGAAATATTTTTAGCTGTTTTTAGGTCGTCACTTTCTAATGTTAGGTAAAAAGGTTCCCGTGGCATTTCATTCGCTTACCTGCGTGTTTAAAATATCGCATATAAACTTATTTCATTATAGACTTTTAATTATTTTTGTTTATTCGCTTAAAATAACGCTATCCTTATGCGATGTAAGTCTTGTGCTACAAGTGGCGTTTTACAAACAAAATCATCCATCCTATATGAATATTCCTTTTTTGTCTCAAGTTTGACGGTAAAGATAAAAAAACTGCCTTCATTCATGCTGTTTTTTTTATCTCCGAAATAAAATTTGCGGCGACTTTAGTTGTGATTCGAATCGATTAGGATTTTTTCCTTCGAGTCAGTCCTGACAATTTGAGTGAAAGGCATTTTACAAATAAACAGCCTATTTCTTTAAATTGTCCCACTGCTGGGAAAAGGTTTCATCTAGACAGAGGGTGTAGGGAATAGTCTACCACACGGCCCAATTTCGGATTGGTGGACTTTACATATCTTAGAAATATTATTTCTTAAATATGCAGGTTTCCTCTCGATGTTGTCTTTCACCGCAGAGCACGAGGTAAGTAAGCACTTAAAAATGCAATTGGAAAATTAACAGTTTCATTGGTTCCGGCACCGAAGATCGGACACAGATTCATTTCGAATTAACAGAATTGAAGGCGAGCGCCCGGACAATGAGCTAAATAATATGGGATAAAATTAAATGAAATAAGATTTTTTATTTATTTAATGAAAGAAGAAAAAAAAATATTACTTCTCAAGATTAGTTGATTGTTTTTTTTAGAAAAGCTCTATTCTATTAGTATTTGTTAGTTGTGCTTATAGACTGTACTCAATGCGCCGAGTTAACTCGTTAACTTAAGTGCAAATCAACTCGAGCAAAAAATGATTCAAGTCGCATCATTAGTCCTTAGTATCTTTTTACGGTGCTTTAAAATTTATTAGGAATACAATAAATACCGCCTCCGTGGCCTTGTGTTATAGGCCTTTGCTTTACTAACCAGAGGTCGTGGGTTCGAATCCCGCAGTGGGACGACTTTAGTGTTGTTTCCTGTTTGGATCTGGGCAATGCAAGCTGATCACCTGCTTACTCGAAAGGTTAGATATTAAAGTCGGTCCCGGTTGTCAAGAGCATCTTTGGCAGTCGTTATAGAATGTCGTTGCCTTCGAATATCCTGACAACTAATTCATTCTCCAAATTCAGTTTATTACTTTGGATTGCGGATGTCAGATGCCAGACGCACTGTGTAAAAACTGATATTCTGATAATATCTGGTTGGATTAGAGGTTAACCCCAAGTAACTTAGGAATAAGTCTAGGAAGAAGAAAAGACAATGAATGTAAAGTTACTCCTAGCTGAATTTCGGCCATGGCAACTAATAACGTGAAAGATATTGTATAGCCCAGTGTACCGGGACAGAGGTGCACTTTTTCCTTAAAACTCATATCACTATGGGACTAATATGCGACAAGTTCATCGGTTGATCAGACACAGGGTATGGCACGATATAAGTTCTGCACACCACGGAACTCCATTATTAGGCCACGGCGGCAGCTCTATATATTTAAGTATTCAATTTTTGCCTTATATATATTAACAAACACGCGTTTATAGAAGTTACTCGCTTTAAGGCCTGCGTAGAAACTCTAATATGCTTATAACCTAATATCAATATCAAATATGGAATTTTTTGTTATTACGGAATTTCCTAAACCCCTCAAAACGCCTAATATAGTAATTATTTCTATAATTTATTACATTACTTTCAGTGGATTTAATTCTTGAATAGGGAGTTTAATTGCTTCACATACATGGCATACACGGAGTTTGCACAATAATATGCCGTATAAAAATGGTCATTGTCCTTTATGAGCGTAATATTTTTAGAATGAAATCTACACCATAGCAGAAATTTGCTGTTATTAATCTCTCATACTCTATGTAAAATCATACATTTTATTACATAATATAGCTTTATCATGCTATTTACCTCTATTCGCCCTGTTTACAAGACTAATATAAATAGTATAAAAACGTTTATTGCCTTTATCGTCAGCTCTTACGTTTGGAATCTAAAATCATAGTATTCGACTAAAACAATAATTTTATTCCAAACGCACTGACAAGTTTTCTTAGAGCAATATAAACAAAATAGAGTAAGACTTTCGCCTATTATACTAAGAATTACTTTGGATAGTCGCGATAAGTGCAGCATTTTTCCACCACAACTCATAAGCTTAAATCTATATACGAGTAAGTCGTACGAATTGGCTATATTATTTAATAAATAATAATAATAATATAAAATAAATATAAAAATATATTAAATAATAATGAAATACTGTGAATATAAAACTTTGCACAATGTATAACATCATAAATTGATGATCTTGTTTAAAAAAAATAAAACTAAGATGCACTAGCTTACCATCCATATTGATTTTTTATTAAATAACAATTTTCTTTAAGAAAGGGACATAGAGCTTTATACGTATAGTTTATATCTAGCCATAAGCTAGAATTCTAACAGACCCAGGCTACGGCGACGTGCATTGAAAAAGGAGTATAATTTTGACTCCAGAATCTTCAAAAACGCCCTGGGCGTAGCAAAGTCAGAGCATATTGGCAAAATTGGCGAGAGGCTAGTTCGCGTGCCTTCTGGGAACTCACGTGTTATGGTCTCGCGTCGAATCTGTTAAAGTGATCTTCTTTGCGTAGTATGACAAGCGGGGATGACTCGCACCACTGACTCACTCATACCAATAAAGAGAAAGCCGATCATCTGTACACTCTTTTTGCGTTAAACTCGACATTGGATTGGGAGAACACACCATAGACAATCCCAAAGTGTGAATTCTCAATGCCAGAAATACGTTTTCACCTGACTGCAGTGCCTATAAACTGCTTTTCTCTGTTGATGCCCATAAGTCGAATGAGATCGATGGATTTACCGCTATCGTGCTAAGAACGTGCGCCCACTAGTCAACACCAGTCTTAACCCGTCTTTTTCGGCACTCTTACACATTGGGCGTGGTCTCGAAACCTCGAACAGCCTTAGTGCATCCGATCCCTAAAAAAAGGCGATTCATGCAACTATATGCCGATTACAATTACCTCCTTGTTCTCAAAAATAATGGAGTCAGTTATCGACAGTCTCCTCAGTCCCAACTCTCCAGGTACCTTGAAGATCACCAGTTGATCCACGACCGCCAATATGGCTTCCACAGTTAGCTTGGACATTAGCAAACACCTTGAATGAAGTACGGCACACAACACTTCTATGAAAGATAACGCCTTACGAGCTACCTGCGAAATAATGCGACTGGATAACCAGCTTCCTTGCAAATCGGAGCATCATGGTCGTTGTCCACAAGGCCGTGCGCGATCACCTACACTATCCCTTCTACATATCAATGATTTATTGCGCATTAGCAACATTCATTGTTATTTATTAAGCAAAAGACAGTACAGTACACACCAGCCGGGCAAATATTTCTCAGGACCGGAACAAACTTGTGTCTGGAATCGGAACTTTGCTTAGCCAAATCTCGGATTAGAGTCGACTTAATTTAGTTTAACCCACGGAACACACAAAATTGCGCGTTCACTGCTAAAAAGAAACCCTTTGTTGTGTTTTCGAAAATTTTCGAACTTCGAAAACACTTCCCTGGTTGCCAATGCCTTGATCTGTATTATTGGCGTCGACGTATAATGTGACGTACAGTTCACTTGGTCACTTGGAAGATAAAGTCAAGTTTGCTTTTACAAACCTTGGCGTTCTCAGAGCGAGGTTGCACTTCAAACGGATCTACCGCATACAGCTTTATAAAGCGCAAGTTCGGCCACATAAGGAATAGTGTTCTCATCTCTAGGCTTGGCTAACCCTCTACTAGCTTCTTCCATTAGACCGAATTCAACTTCGAGGTACTCGAATGCCATTGATCTTTCCGATCAGCTTGATTAATTGTTCCTGCCAAGAGATTTTGCCTCTATTCGCATTTCTTAATTTTTATCGCGATATACATTACATACCAAGGGGAGTATTCGGAAGATTTTTTCAGAATGATACCTGCTACTGAGTTTGTACACCGTATAACGTGACACCGTGCAATTTGGTCATCTTATTCTGCCACGCACACCTCTGTGGAATCAACTGTCACCAGCGATATTTCCGGACCGATACGCAACGCTGCTGTTACTCGTCTGGTGCTGCGGGAGTCCATGGGCGACAGTAATCGCTTACCATCAATTGAGCCTCTTGCTCCTTTGCCTCCCTATCTACATAAAAAAGTTTGAATAATAATGAATGATTCAAATCAAAAATCCTTAAAGATAAATGGCGGCCTCTCGTATCTGTGTCTTGCTTACACAATATTGCTGTCTATACATATTTGCACGTTTCTATAAGGAGTAAAGACAATAAAAAAATTACGTCATCGGAGTCATGTCATGTGCATGCATAACATCCATTCACAGCTTTTGATGCACTTTTACGGCAACGCTCGTCCGGGGAAGTACCACCGCCCTTTATAAAGTCGGCAAAAAATAAAGTATGCACGACTTTTGGGGATGCCAGATGCTATGTCTACCCTTTTCTTGTCCCACTCCTATCCCCATCCAAATCCTTAATCCCAGCCCATCCAATCCAGTAAACCTATTATATCCAATTTCCCAGGTTGGAACGCACTCGCAACTCTCTGGATGTTGCGTGTGTCCATGGGCGACGGGATCACTTACCATCAGGTGAACCATTTGCTCATTTGTCTTCCTTTACATAAAAAAAAAACGCAGAAAGGTGCTTAAAAACATTAATGAATCAAGTCAATTCAATTTATATTTAAAAAAACATATTTCAATTCTCTTTCATTAAATATTAGATTAAAATTGTTAAGTCCAAAATCAAAGCCATAAGCCGACTGTAAGTGCAAGTAAATTTTGGATCAATTATCGATTGATCTTTATGAAATTAATATGTCTATTTATACAATTCTAGTAATATTTTTTTTCTATGAGGTATTTTAGCTTAGATTAAGTTATTTAATTTTCTTGAGTTACTAATAAATAAATGAGTTAATTTCCTATGGTTGAAAGTACCTTATATGCTAAGTTATAGATAATAATAAAGCTTTTGAGTGAAAATGTACAATATTCAAAGGTCTTTAAAAACTTTTTGATAAATATTAGTACAAACACAAGAAATTAATTTATGAAGAAAAAAAAACTGGATTATAAATATATAATCTCACTCCGACTCATACCGGCCATGCAATGTCCCCTCGGATGAACATGAATTATGTTATTATTTTTTGACTTTAGATTATGTTTACTCAGTAGTAAATCAATCTTTATTTTTAAATTATATTTTATTCTTTTTATATGGTCCCCATACCAATTACGTAATTAATGCTCATCCGAGAAGACACGGCGTAGCCGGAGTGAGATAAAAGGCGAAGAGGGATCGACGGCCTCGTGCGTACCAGCTGATTACAACCACTACACTTCATTCAATCATTGAAAAATTTGGGCTAAAACTATGTCCCTAATTTTATTACTTTGTATATATATTCTTATAAATAAAACACTCACCACGCAAATGCATTGTAATGGTAGTAGCACAGGCCTAGACCATACAAAAATAGAGGATCTTTCCAGTTGTCAGGTTCTAAAGCATAAAACTTTTGGTAGGCTGACATTGCTGAAATAAAGAAATATTTTATATGTTAGTCAATAGGCAAAAACACTTACAGTATATTATTACATAATTCATGAGTTCATAATTAGTTAAATCATTAATTTAATATTGTTTTTAATATAAAAAAGATAGAACAGTTCACTTGAAGTGAAGAACACAAAGCGGTCACTGAATAACAGGTCTAAGAATTTCCCATATCTAATTTATAAACTTTATATATTATAACAGATACAAGGTCTTAAACAAATGCATCTAAATCATACATATCAGATATTATTTTTTTTAACCATTTCAATTTGACAGATATTTCAGCTCAAAATTCCTATAAATTGTGATACAAAACTACACATTAAACAGAGTTATTATTCTTAAAAACTTAATAAATCAAATATTTTATTATAAAAACTATATTTCCTTTTACCTTTCGCATAATCTTCGAGAAGCAAGTGAAAATGTCCTAATTTACAATATGTCTTAGGGTCTATACAAATGTCTCTTCTAGCACCAGGAGAGCAGGCTCTTTCTTCTTCCTGTTAACAAGACATTAAACTAATTATTGTTAAAAAATTAATGTTATGGTATTTATAAACTGATAATAGCAAAAATATACTTATTTTGATTAATGGGTACTATGCAGTGCACAAAAATAAGGGCACAGTTTTGATAAAAAAATATTGATAGGATTAAATTCCAAGTACCTTAACCTGGACCAACATGCCTTCCAGGTATTTAACCGCCTTAAGGACCAAAGCGCGTGTTCGGACATGTTCACTTCCACGAAGTTTAAGAAACCCAAATTGTCGACTGAAAAGACAAAGCATTCTTCTTATAAGTAAATAAATATGTATACTGACGGTTTTGTAAACATGTTATAAATTGACTCTGGATAATTCTAATAAGACAAGGTAAATCTACACTGATCAACAATATCAAACAATGAGATATATAAAAAGTTGAACTGTAGAATGAACTAACAAAAGTAATCTTGCCCACATTCCCTAAAATATATTATAAAAAATTTAGAATTGTATTTTTATTTACATCTTCTTTATCAAAGCATGAATATACAGTGATGTTTTTTAAAATATAAAAACTAAAATAGAATTATTTTACATATTTTAGGAATTATGTATGCAAAGTACAGTACAAAAAAGTTCTATGAATTAGGTAAAATTTGCTAAATTTTATACTTTTTAGTTGGTACATAAGATTAAGTAAAAAATAAACATTTTTAAATTAAATTTATTGTTGTTGATAAGACAAAAACAACTGATATAGGTACCTGTCAAGTTCTGACAATACTTGTAGTTCCGGAGAGGTTAGATTCAACTCTTCTTTTTCATCCATTATACGCAATACTTATGAAAAAAATATTATACCTAGTTGTTTTCATTAAACACGATTTAATTACATTTATAATTATATTGTAAGACCGTATTGGAATTAATAAAACGATCAGTGGAACTACTACAACAGCATCACACCACAGATCTTCAAAATTCGTCTACGATAGTGTTACCATTTTTCAAGTTAGAACTACAACACATTCATAATGTGGCGGCAAAAAATCCTAAAATAAACTGTAAAATATTTATCACTAGATTATTGTATTTACCATGGAAATACAAAATGTTACGTCTAATTACAAATGTTAAAATAAACTTAAGGTTAGCCAATTAAATTAAAAAAAATGTTTTCGGCAAATGTTTGATCTTAAGTTTACAGGTTATTCCGTAAGAAATTAATAAACGAATGAAAGATTACAATCCATATAATAAGCATTTTCAGAATGTCTTACAACATCCCCAAAGCCCATTACCATTCGTGAAAAATGGGAATAATCCCCCAGAAAAAAAAACAGAAATTCAAGGCTGGTAGAATAATAAGCATCGGAAAAATGTTATACAGTAAATCCACTCCTTATTGCTGCGAATTCAACTCAATAGAATTAGTTTTATTTTTATTTATTTATTCTTACGGAAAAAACTCAATCTTATTGTACATTTCCATATGAACTTTAGGTAACATAATGTACAAAGGGAGTTGTTGCTACATTGCACATTGTTCATATATTGCACACTGATGAGACGTCCCGGACGCCTTCCTGAGGTTTGCCCCTTCAAGAAGACGTATTTGCATATTAACCGCAGTTAAATAACTCGTGCACAATTCCCTGTATATATGGTATAAGATCATTATGGTGGTCAGGGACGTGTCGTCAATTTTAGTTGGTAAATAGAATCTCCAGTCAGTACGAAACAAACCTTTGAGCAGACAATATGTCACTTAGTTGTTACGTTTTTTTTTTTAAATAATGCCGACTTGTGTTATTAATTATGGCAAAACGGTTTCGAAGCACTTAAAAAAAGTAGACGGAATATCGTTTCACCAATATATATTATTAATTGTACTATATTATATTATTTTCTTATTTTAATATGTATCGTACATAAACATTTGATGCAAAATGCTTAGGGTTGCTAGACTAAATGGAAAAAAATTCTCAAAAATATTTAAATTAACATATCTTTTTTCAACAAAAACATTAGTGTAAAGTAATTGCTGCTAAAATATTGGGTAACAACGACTCAATTTTTTTGGCTCAGATAGAACCGAAGAAGTTGAATTGTAAATTTTTGTGATACCTATTCCAAAAAAAATATGAATGAAATCTGTCACGTTTTGTATCTATTTTATCTCCTGTTTTTACTTTTTATTAACTTATATATTCATAGACAGAGAAAAATGTATACCCGCGCCATTAATTTGTATAGTCCCAACGTTTTGAGTATCTTAATTAGTGTTAGTCAAATATTTCTATTGCTTCTGTTTTATTCACATCAGCCGTTTTTTAAAATAATATTATGAAACTAAACTTTTGAAATTAAAACGTTTTATGTATTTAAATATTATATTCTTTTTAGTCAATTAAAAGGATCTTAGAATTTATTATTTTGCTAGGTAATAAAATTTGTTATCAGTTTTCTAATAAAGAACTTCTTAAATGTTAATAGATAGATATAAGACATAAATATTTTAATGACCAAATGACTCTTTAACTATTTCTTAAATAATTGCGCTAACTAGTTCTTCAAAGCTTTCTTTGTCGGTTTATTTTTATAATTTAACATTAATTATTTGTAGAACAGTAAATATTTAATATAACAAGAAAAAGTATTTGTTTGGTTTGATTGTATGTTTTTCACAAACCATTTTTTGTGTGATAACAAATTTAGTAATTGTCGAGGTTATTTATGGATAAATATAATTATTAAAATTCAATTTTTTATTCTTTTTTTCTGGATTACATTGACATTATTCTTTTTCAAAATTTTTTCCTACTTTGGCAATTTTTACACACACATTGGAGTATGCGTTTTTACAAGTTTTCAAAACACACAGTCAAAATGTATGCATCAATCACTTTGACAATTTAGATTGACAACGCTCCATCTGGATCATTCTTAAATCTGAGGTAATGTACCGGACATTGCCTTCCTTTTCTCCTAGCTCTCTCTGAATCCCGTATGACTAGAGTATTACATAAATTTGTATATATTAATGGCATCAACTAATAGCCCCCTACCTTGTCTTCTGTGTTTATTTCCTTTACTTAGTGTTGTTAATAATAGTTAGATTTGAATATATGTTGTTTACTAATAAAATGTTTTGTCCTTGGTTCTGGTAATTCAACGGGATTTACATATTAGTCTACATACTGTACAAAAGCTATTATCACTGGACAATTTTTATACTTGTTTAATCGAATGAAACAAAATAAGAAAACAAAAAAAAACAAATCTTTAAAAAATGAGCATATTCCTACCTTAAAGGCCGGCAACGCTCTTGTAACGCCACTGATGTTGCGGGAGTCCATGGGCGGCGGTAATCACTTACCGTCAGTTGATTTTTTTTATAGAGAAGGAAGCAAACGAGCATGCTAGTTTGCCTCCATCTCTATAAAAAAATCAAACTTGACATTGGCAGAATCATCAAGTCATTCCTTGATGGAGCCATTACATTAAAATTAGAATTGGAATTGGTATGCAATGCATACTATACATCAATCACTTTGACAAATCAACCAAATCAAATCTATAAAATTATAAATTATTAAATAAAATAAATAAACACCTTATGACTTGTTTTTAAATTATCAACACATTGGTTATTGTTCGTCAAGAAATGAAATGATGAAATAAGCTTTTTACTAAATTTACATGAAAGTAAGAGGACAATTGAATAGGCTCTTACGCCCACGATACTACTATATGCGATTAATGGCAAAAGAACAAAGAATCGCTTACGCCTACAAACAATTCTGGACGCTTTCAGCGATTAGTTTAAAAATTGTAAGATATACATATGTGAAACCAGACAAAAGCAAGGCAATCCTATTCAACAGTAGAACTAACACCTATAAAAGAGGAAATTCTATTCCGCTAAACTATTTGGCCTATATCCTATACCATAAGCTATTCGGTGGTAGAACCAGCAGTAGCTTTTGCTGCTGCCGAGGGCACAGTTCGGGTACGTTCCACGACCTCACAGGACACAGGCGTGAAGTAGGAGCTTCTTCCTAGAGAGCTTCTGCATTAGGCCGGTTGCCCATTCCCCTCCCTCTCCCCCCAAATGACAGCGGCAATTAAAGATCATTTACCCCAGGGGGGTACCAGAAATCCTGGAGAATCCCCCACTGGGCATCCACGGTCAGTGAGCGTACAGCATGAGCGTGGGTGCTCAGGTAGCCCCACGTATTCTCGTATATCACGCACCACCGACCACACGGAAAGATCTGTTCACGACTTTGCCGTGGCGTATGATCTGACTCAGATGATCACATCACTCACACGAGTCCCAGACGTATTGGATCATATGTCTTCCCTGTTTGACGTTCTGCTGACCATTCACCCGGATAATTACAAGATCTCCGTCGGCGCTCCGTTAGGCTCTTCCAATCACTGTCAATTTCAGAATGAGATGCCTATCATGTGCCCTTCTTTTCCACTAGGACATCGCCGTGTATGGCACCATAGGTCAGCGGATTGGAATGGGATGCGGTCTTTCTTTGCATCCTACCCCTGGAGGCAGATATACTTCTTACTGGATGATCCAACCGCTGTCACGGATTCCATTTCCGATGTGGTGCTTCCGGGTATGGAACTTTATATACCATTCTCTGTCGTCCCCATCGGCGGTAAGTCAAGACCATGGTTCAGTCGCTCCGGCAAGATAGCTTCTAGCTATAAGCAAGAATGCCATCGAGCCTGGGCCACGGCGACGGCGTCTTGTGATGTAAACACCAGTGCATTGAAAAAGAAGTATAATGTTGCCTCCAGGTCCTTCAAAAGCGCCCTAGCCGCAGCAAAGTCGAAACACATTGGCAGAATTGGCGAGAGACTAGTTTGCCGGCCTTTAGGCACCCGCGCGTTTTGGTCTCTTGCCAAATCAGTCCAAGGGAACTTCTGTACGCCATCTTTACCACCCATGCACAGCGGGGATGACTCGCTGGCCCGTACTGCAAAAGACAAATCCGATCTCCTGTGCACTCTTTTTGCGTCACACTCGACTTTGGATGATGGGTCGAAACACACCGCTGACCATCCCGCGGTGTGAACACTCGATACCAGAAATACGCTTTCATCTGAGTGCAGTGCGTAAAGCGGTTTTCTCCCTTGATGATTGATCCATAAGTCGAGTGGGCCAGATCGAATTCCTGCTATTGTGCTGAAAACGTGCGCTCCAGTCGACACCAGTTTGAGTCGACACCGGTTTGAGTTGAAAACGGCTTTAATGCACCCGATCCCAAAGAAAGGCGATCGCTCGAATACAGGCCGATTGCCATTTCCTCCTTGTTCTCAAAAATAATGGGTTATTTTTGAGAACAAGGAGGAATAAGTATTACCAACTCTTGAAATATCTAGATAAGAACAAGGATTACCAACTCTTGAAATATCTTGAAGTTCACCAGCTGATCAATGACCGACAATACGGTTTTCGAAAAAGTCGATCAACTCGGGGTTCTAATTGTCTACCTGACCCATCGGTGGGCAGAATCAATTGAGAGCCAGGGCGAGGCCTTAGCAGTTAATTTGGATGTAACAAAGACCTTCGATCGGGTATGGCACAAAGCGCGGCTTTCCAAGATCTGACGGACAACCTGATAAATTGTGGGGATGGATAACCAGCTTTCTTGCAGATCGCAGCATCAAGGTCGTTGTCGACGGTGAATGTTACGATGCCAAGTCTGTGAACGCTGGTGTCCTACAAAGCTGCGAGCTATCTCCTACGCTGTTCCTTCTGCACATCAATGATTTGTTGTGCATTAGCAACATTCATTGTTATGCAGATGACAGTACAGTGGACACTTTGTATACCAGGCGGGCAAATATTTTCAGGACCGCGTTCATGAGTGCCGGAACTAACTTGTTCCTGAAATCACGACTTTGCTTGTCAAAATCTCGGGTTGGGGTCGACTAAATTTAGTCCAGTTCTACCCACAAAAGCCACAAGCTTGCGCGTCCACCGCTAAAAACCCTTTGTAGTATCTTCCCTTTTCCAAAACACTCCCCTGGTTGCCACAGCGCCGATCGGAATTCTTGGCGTCGACGTATCGAGCGACGTTCAGTTCCGCCGTCACTTGGAAGGTAAAGCCAAATTGACTTCTAAAAAGCTTGGCGTCCTCAGCAGAGCGAGGCAGAATTTCCAGCCGTCAGACCGCCTGAAGTTACACAAAGCGCAGGTACGGCCGCACATAGAATACTGCTCACACCTCTGGGCTGGGGCACCCCTTAACCAACTCCTTCCATTTGACCGCATCCAACTTCGAGCTACTCGAATCGTCGACAATCCGACTCTCTTCGATCGGCTCGATTCTTTGGCCCTGCGAAGAGATGTAGCTTCTCTAAGCATACTATACCGCATTTAACGCGGAGAATGTTCAGAGTAATTGTTCGGATTCGGACCAGCTGCACAATTCGCTCATTGTACAACGCGACAATTCACCAAATACCATCAATACCACCTCGGTGGTTGGCAGTCCACCACAGTGCGTTTTCGTCGTCATTTTCTGCCACGCACCATACCCCTGTGGAACCAATTGTCGCCAGCGGTATTTCCGGTCCGATACGACTTAGGGACCTTTAAAAAAAGAGCACATTCCTACCTTAAAGGCCGGCAATGCTCTTGTAACCCCTCCGGTGTTGCGGGAGTCGATGAGCGGCGGTGATCACTTACCATCAGGTGAACCACTTGCTCGTTTGCCTCCTTCTCTATAAAAAAAAACCCATTGAATTTCCAAAATATTTTGGTATAACCTTAGATAATATACTGACATTCAAAAGTCACATAAGATTAGAAGCAGTCAAAGCAAGGTTGGTAATATCTCGCTTAGCCCCGTTTATTCGTACAAAACTTGCATCCGCCCTATCATGTCATATGCGAGCGTTTGCTTCGTGCATA
The DNA here is from genome assembly GCA_025505425.1 of Graphium colonna. Taxonomy (NCBI): domain Eukaryota; kingdom Metazoa; phylum Arthropoda; class Insecta; order Lepidoptera; family Papilionidae; genus Graphium; species Graphium colonna. The sequence goes on from JAOCPS010000012.1 coordinate 3,840,912, forward strand.
TCCTATAAAAAAACAATAAAAATCAAGTGGTTCGAAATAAATTTTAACGGCGTGCAACAGGCGCTGTATATTACTTACGAAACGTATCAAGATTTATCCTCTATCAAGGGCAAGGGCCGACTACTACACGCAAGGGCGAATAGTATAAGTCTTTCTTGTGTTAAAAAGGGTCGCGGAGTAGCTGAGGAATTTGGCGGCAGAGGGATTCTGCTGTAAGGCGACGACGGCGTTAGCGTGTCGTCGTCGTGCACCAGCTACATTGCTCCTCCAGAGCCTGCGGCTCCTTTGATGAAGCAGTAAAAGCCTATCAGGCTAGCAATGTACTACAATACACAAAAATAAACAATTTCTTAAACTTTTGTCTGCTTGGGTCACCTAATTTACTGGACGGATATTGACGAGATTTGGGCTGGTAAATAGTTCTTAATATAAGGAGCAGTTTAGGCTACTTTTTTAAACAAGTTCAGATCCACGTACAAAATTAAAACCTGAAAGTAACATCGAGCCTGTGAAAGCGCACAACAGATAGTTTTACAAGTTTATTTCTACAGAAAATACAAAAACCAACTTCAAACGCCTTAAAAGTTTAATTTCGAAACACATCTTTGCCGTTACTTTGATTTTAAAAACAAATTACTTATTTAATTTTTATGAAAATTTTGTCGGCCCATGGTGGGAGTATAAAAAATTTATTAAGATAAAAAAATATGTTTTATCTTAATATATTTTTTAAGTTCATAATATATTAGTATAGTTCATATATTAAGGAGGTATGTGACAGCATTCCTTAATTTTGTTATTTTTATTTAAAAAAAACACACTTATGGGATCATTCCGGTACATACATACCTTATACAATAAAAAAAGAATTTTTAAAATTGGTCCATGAATGGCGGCGATATGCGCGAACATACATAAAAAAATATATAAACATTCGAATTGAGAACCTTTCTCCATTTTTTAAATCGGTTAAAATATATTTATTATTTATATATTTCCTAAACTGGAAGACTAAATTTTATCTGCTCTCGATAGACGGACTTGACGCCAGTATATATTCATAACAATTTTTATAAATAAAGAAAATGACGCCGAGGACGCTGTTGAGGTAATTTTAGTTGATGGCGGCGGGAGTACGGGCTTTTTTTTCGCATCAAGGTCGGCATTACGCTGATTCTCAAATTTGTCTACTCGCCTGTTCTGTCTCCCACAATTCTGGGCCCTGTGCTGCCAAATCTTCCCACCGGTAGGGCTCTATGCTGCATCTTTTCATGTGTCGTTAATGAACATCTTTATAACGAAGAAGCTGTCCACCACGTTTTCGCTTGTCATGTTCTAGTTCAGAATATAAAATATACTACACCACTCTCTCCTCGAGGCGAACCTGAGTTCGATCCCCGGTGCCGGCACCAATGAAGTTGTTAATTTTTTAATTGCAATTTTAAGTGCTGATTTACCACGTGCTATGCGATGAAGGGAAACATCATGAAGAAACCTGCATATTTAAGAAATAATATTTCTAAGATATGTGAAGTCCGCCAATCCGCACTTGGGCCGCGTGGTGGATTATGCCCAATACCCTCAGTCTAGAAGAGGCCTTTGCCTAGCAGTGGGACAATATAAAAATAGGCTTACTTTACGCCACTCACTCCTCCGCCATACGTGATAGATACGTGGCAGCACCATCGAAGCTGTCAGCGCATTAAGTAGGCTACAATGCCATCGACATTGGCTCGTCGCAAAACTTCAATATTTGGCACTCGATAGGACCATCTGTTCTTCATGATGGTACGAAGGCATTTGAGGTGGAAACGATCCAGAATGCGTATGTGGTGATGATATACACACCATGTCACAGAGGAGCACAGTAGATAAGCCGCAATACCTACAATAACCATGTCAATCGACACCTTAGTTGCTAGCTTAAGATCATGTGAGCAGAAGACCTTGGCACGTAGTTTTCCAAATGCGGCAGATGCTACACCAATCCTGCTATTAATTTCTGCATCAGGGTCTTACTAAGAATAGTGCTCCCCAGATATCGAAATGTATTGACCTGCTTCAGCACAATCTCGCCAAGCTTATGGCGAGTAACTCATGATCATGTGTATCCAAGAACATCACTTCAGTCTTCTGTTGGCGCGTAGACACTGATGTCATTAAGATAGTTGTCTTTGACCAAGTGGAGGCGCAATGTGATCACGCGGTCCGAGATATGTACAGGGTACTCCTCAAGTCATTTTACAATGTGATTCTTGATGGCAAATCCTAGACCTGAACATCGGGGCTCGGAGGTAGCGGCACCTTTCCAAAAGAAAATGTAGCCACCACCAACTTCCACCAGTTCTCCTTCATCAGCAAGATGTGTTTCGCTAAGAGCAGCCACATCTATCTCATAGCGATAAAGTTCTCGAGCTACTATGACAGTTTTGCGCTCAGGGCAGGTGTTACCATACCGGTCAATATGCGTCCTTACGTTCCACGCGCCAAATATCATTATAGGTGTGTGTTGTAGTTTAACTTTTATTGAATCGTCGCCCAAGTTAAAAAAAATGGCGCAGTGGCAGCCGTGGTAACTACCACTCTTCAAAGTGGAGATAAGCATTAGTTTAGTGCACCTTTTCTAGCCCCCTCCCCGGCTGAGCGAGGAGAGCAGTGCCTCCCTAAGTAGGGCTGCTCTGTTTCCAAATTGTAGTGTAAAAACGACCGCGACATGTACTCACACGCTCAGGACCGCCCATGAGCAGGATCCAGACAAAGCCCGGTTTACATCAGACTAGGCCTCTCTCTCTACCTTACCCTATAGCCACCGGACTTGTCGTCAATCCCAGTCCATTAAACAGAAGCGATCAAGTGCACAGGATATATTAAGGTGCATAAGAGTTCGCGCAAACGCAGGTGCACACACTCGTCCTCCCCTTTCCTGGTTCAGTGGAATGGAACACTGGCACGACTGGGAAAGGGTCAGATGATGTGTCTGAGCGACGGGTAACTATATGCCCTCTTCAGTCACCCTAAGTCTTAATCTTTCCTTGCTGTATCGCCAAGTCCGCCATACCCTTTTGCATATGTGCACTGGGATGCCTACACGCTCCATGCAGCGTTATGCATGCAATAAATTTACTCGATGAATGTTATGCACAGAACAGGGAAATACCAAGAGAATATCCGTATATAGCTTTATAAAATAACATTAAAGACGAATCTTTAAACATATAAATATATTAATACTTTACATTCAACAAAAGTTCATTTAAAATAAATTAAAATTTTATTTTCTCCTCGTTACTATTTAGTTTTTGAGAAAAACATTCATGCACTGTATTTAAAGTATAAACTATCAAATTAACTTCAATTTTGATGGTTTGCAGTTTGTTCAGCACGCATATTTTTTTAAAGATAAAAGTTTACCAACGAACGATGTTCCAAGTGAAGACATAATCCACAGATATCCGCAATATTTGGGAACTTGGTGCAAGTGCATATTGGATGCAATATTTGGTGACTTGGTAAGCGTTGTTAAGGACATTTAGGATTCGGAGGGAAAACGAGTTTTAAAATAAGAGGGTAGGATAAGCCATCTAGCAATGCCACAAGTCTGTTATATTTTATTTCACGATAGATTTGTGTGTGAGGCGACGGGATCACCCAAGTCAAGAGCCCTTATAAGTGCAGAATATCCTGTTGATGATGAAGTGTTCTCACGTAGAAAATAGTGATTTGTTGTAATTACCTGAAATGAAATTAATATTTAACTATAGGGATTGTTACAATTATTTTAAAAATAAAATAATAATAAAACAAACGGAAATATTTTACGAAATATATTTATGCTTCCATTACATAATAATATTTCGTCATGATTGCATTTAATGTTTTTATTATGTAATACTTTATAAGGAAGATATCTAACAAAAGTGATACTATAATTTATATTCTCTGTGACTATGTCCATCAAAATATGAATAGTAAAATACATATCACAGTCATAAACAAATTGCTTAGTTATTTTTGAACCACTATGAAGATGATAAATGTATATATTTAATACTAGCAATTTATTTAGGGCAACATAAGTAAAGCCTTATTTAAAGTGAATGCTTATAACAAAATTTTATAATTGGTTAATATTACATCTACATATAATTATTTTAGAAATTCACATTCGATTTTAATTATCACAATTACATTCTTTGGTATTTGTTACTTCTTAACATTGCATGTAAGCGACAGACTTGTTATTAGCCAAAACAATATTAACAAAATTATTTTAAAAATTTATCATTGTTTAACAAGACGACTTAAACATTTTTAACAATGTAACTTTTGTTTATTATAACAATTTGATTACATGAATACACTGATTTCTGCAGGTATCTATTTTTCATGAAACCTTAATAAAAAAAAGTTAAATCAATTAGTAGTGAACCAAATTTTTACATTAACTACTATTTAACATATACTCTTTTAGACAACCATATAGTATAACATTATGAAAAAATTATAATCAAGTTCAATTTTGTTTCTTTTTTAAACAATTTATTATAACCAATCATTAATTCAAGTTTTATTAAGAAACAAACATGTGCAGAAATCCAACACTGGATCTATTTGTCTTCTTAACCTTTTGTGTAACCAGCTCGACACCTGAGGTGTATTAAATTAGAATCTAATTGTGATTCATTAAATCACCAGCCAGGTGACACATATTGGCAACAGGAACAGGTCCCTTAACAATAGAATTCTTTACCAGTATAATATTGCGAAAGCAATGACACACTATTCAATTATATAGAGGCCATGAGTAACCAATGATGAACTATTACCAGATATCAATGAAATGCTACAAATGTTTCTTCTTCTTCTTTTAAATTATACTGGACCCCATCATTTACCCATGATTTTGCTAATGTCAAAGTTGAAAGAAAAAGCTTAATATAAATAAAATTAAGGAATAGAAACTGGTCATTAGATAGACTCTATTATTTGAAATTATAACACATACAGTTACATTAAAATTTGTTGACAGCTATATGATATATTAATAAAATATTTTTCATACCAACAATTTCTTGAAAAAATATCTATATTGTCATTTAATGACATATTGTTAAGGCTTAAGAATTGTACTTTAAATTTAACTACCATCACATGCATTTGTAATAAATTATTATGTCTATACAAATTTGGTACTTTAATAAACACTGTTGCAAATGGCACAAGAGAATTAATGTAGTGCAATAAAAATATGTTTTATTTATTTTATTCTAATATTCCTACTTACTGTACTTATAATATCTATAAAAACAAATAACAATTTTACAAAGAAATATTATTAAAAAATAGATTTTGTTGAATTTCTATTTTAGTTATATTGTCCTTAACATACACATTACATTTTTTACTTGCAAATATTTTTAAGCAGCAGAGGACAATAATCACGTCAACACTCAAAAGTAAAAAATATCTTGTGTTTGTGAAGTAAAAGATTACCTAACTTTTGCAAGATAGGTTCTCATTGATTGCTAAGGAAAATGCATTTTTAAATAATTATGTTTCAAGTTGTCATACCCTCCAGCTGCCTTTTTACAACAATTTCATTCTAAATAGGGATTGGTATAAGCTCGATCGAGGCTTCGCACACGGCGATGCCTATCTCTATAATCGAAAGACAAGCTGAAGGGTTGATAAGAAGTTAGTTGTCAGCGGATTCGTGATACACGCAACTCTCTGTCTAGTTGCTGAAGTTGGCGAAGGAACCCGTCATTAGGATGAATATCGCGTCTAGATCGGACTAACGCCATAGCCTCAGTGAAAGACATACCACGTTTGATCATAAGAAAAGCAAGCGCGCAGGTAGCAGAGCGTGAAACGCCCATTAAACAATGAACAAGCACTCGACCTGAAAAATTAATTATGCCCTTTAAACAAATAAACACATACAGTATAATTTTATGAATAAAAGTATGAATTGCATTGAAAATATTAAATATTTTCTTTGATATTAGTTTTTATTTGCTTGACTTGATATTAGTATGCATATAGAATGAAATCAGTTACCTCCTCTTGAAAGGCCTTCATCAATAAAGTTAGCAGCAATATGAAAATATTTTGAAATGTCAGTGGTTGGAAGATCCATTAGTTGGAAGCCTTTGTAGTGTAGCCCAGGACAATCACGATAGTACAAATGGTCTGTGTCCACTTGGGTATAACGTTTACCCTCTGCAGTGTTCAAGACATGTGTTATACCCATGCGTCTTAAGAAAGCTTTGTCTTTAGCGGCAACACTAGAAAATAAAAATATACTTATAATCCATGACTGAACATAAATACCATACAATTACAGCAAAAATAAAACAATGTTTGATACAAATGACATAATTACATAACTAGCTATTGCCTAAGGTTTTCACTTGAATGATATTTTTTTAGCTGTAAAAAAAATTAAAACCTAAAACTTAATTCTTTTTCAGATAGTAAAAGTAGTCTGAGTTACCCCTTATACCATTAGTTATCTCCCAGTCTGAGTTCTGCCAAAATCGATTGTCATTTCAGAGATTAGCAGAACCAACCAGTCAGTAAGCCAAAAATTATAAAAACAAATTTTTGATAAAATATTATTGTATTTACTTGTATTTTGACAATATAAACAGACATTTAAATTTTAGATACATCTATATATACTTTATTTATTGGATATAATTATCTCATGTTATATTTACATTATTTATAAACATTTTGTTAATCTATAATTATAAAATGCCAGGTTTTTCTTAAAATATATTTTGAAATAAAACTTTATTGAGTAGTTTGAGTACAATTTACGATTGAACAAATTTAAGAGATTGCATCCTATGTAAAATTATTTATTAATAATAAAATATTCTAATAATTTTAAACTTTTTACATATGTTATTCTAATAAATAAATACTATTTATCATTTACATTAGTATAAGGAAGATAATGATTTACTTTAGGAATATTATTTTCTTGTCTTTAGTGCTACACTTCAACTAGAATGCATGTGACAATTCTGTATTTAAAATTTTAATTGCTAAAGGAGTTCATATTTTATTAAAATGACAAAGAAATTTTAGGTTCATAAATAGAATTTAAATAAAAACTACTTACGCATCACCTACATAGAGACCTGGATACACCTCATTCATATCAGGAGTGGATGTGTATGTGACATCAGCAAAGGTCCTTGAGCGATATGATGGAACAGTATTTAACAATGATGATGGTGAAGCCCCATAACTCTGTCAAGCAATATTTATTTAAAATAATACTTAAGAAAAAATGTGTAAATTATTTTACTCTAATTTAAGACAAATGCTGTCTAACTCTGAATCCTAGTCCTAGTCTAAGTAAACCATTACATATCCAGAAAAAAGGTTCAAGTTCCATTTGTATTTATGTTAATAAAATATAAAAAGCATGAGATAGGGAAGGAGAAAATTTTTGTTTTAAATACATCAAATTGGTTATGTGAACACAACAATACACACAATGGTTACATTATTATTATGGTTACAGAAAAATTAAAACACTTTATTTTGAACTGTTTTCAATAGTACTGAATGTATCAAACATTTATTTCATTAGTCAATCTATAAACACAATTGTTAAAGTAACAAATTAATTTCAATGAATTACTCCATAACATTTTAGAGAATAAATAATTATATCCAATATAAATAATAAAAATATGTAATTGAAATTAAAAATAAAAATATAGTAGCAGCATCACAATAAATACCCTTAATGTCCGCAAGTAGCTTCCTACACGTTGCTCATTAGCTGCACTGTATGAATGAGATCGTGGATAGAGTGAATACTGTTGGTAACATAACACATATCTAGTAAATTTAACTTCAAAATTTTTAAAATATCACACAGTTTGGATCTATTTTGTTATTCTAACAATTTAGAATAAATGTGGGCAATAAGAGTTAAATTTTAATATTTTTTTAAAATAACACATCAATAATTTAGTTTTTTAATATTATTATAGTTGGGTTTTATTTTTTTTAATTTAATTCAATTTTAAATATTTGTAAGCTTCAACATCACCATATTAGATAAAAACAAACAAAAAAATGTAATCTGTCATTAAGAAACACCATTTTACAATTTCTAATGATTAAATATGTAGGTGTCTCCGTAGGCATTTACCTTTTACAAAAGTTATTAGTTAAATTTGCTTATTAAATAACTACGTCTTAGTAAAGCTATACTAGTTAACGAGGCCTTGATAACGGCCTTGGATTTAAGTATAGATTTTGATCAGTTATTTAGGTTTTATTGTCATAATTAACAGCAATTGAAAAAATTGGTTTTAAAATATGGAATTAACAAAGAATAATCATTACTATTTTAAATAAATATTGCAAACTACTTACAGTATCCCTGTAACTCATTTTTACTAGATTTCCTTCCACCAAAAGCTGTATCGGCTAATTATTCGTTGGTCACAGTTGGTTTCTTTAGTAATTCGTTGCACACAGAAAACTGTATTAAAAAAAACTTATAACAAACTCTTCATCACACTTTCATTGAAAATGAAATGAACTGAGATTAGTCAGTTCTTTATCCGTTTCATTCTGTCAGGGCCATGCCTAGCCGTGTTAGGTCACAACTCAAAAGTATAAATATATGTATCAATCTAAATCTCTCTGTAATTTGTACCGTATCACTACGATATAAGACTCAAAATATATACGATACCTATAAGAGTCGGTCAAATGAGAAGAATACAATATAGTTTAAGTGCGCATATCGATGACAGCGTAAATGTCGGTTCACATTGACAAGACATTGGCATAAGAACAAGTTGAAATTTTATTTTCTATGAAAAATTTATTTTAAAAAATTACTGTTTTTTACATTTGCAAATTACTAAAGATTACGTAGAGGAATCAAAAGTGCAGAAAGCTCGTCGATCTAGAGCATCCCACCATAGCTCAATTCCTGAAGATGGCATCGCGACGTTATTTCGAATCCGCGGGACCCACCCAATCCATTAATAAAATTGTCTGCACCTATGAGCCAATTCCACTCGGCTCGTTTAGGCGACATGGGAACCGTAGGCCGCGGCAGGCATTGGACCATCCCGATGATGAGACAATTTTACAATTACGAAACATAAAGAGCGTCTTAAGAAACGAAGATCAAGCCACGCTCGCCGGCAAGTGCGGCGTATATATTAGATACCGCCACGTTGTAGGCAGGTTTTCCCCCGACAGAGGCGTTGCTGTTGGAGTTTATTCCGCCACCGAGCAGTAATAGCAACCGAGACTCGGCCCACCCTCAAGTCGGAATACCAAACGCGAATTTAGCGCCAGTCCAAGCCGAGGTTCTCTCTCGAGGGCCCTTAAGTCTTATAGTCGACGTAAGAGCTGTCCCCTGTGTCCTCCCAATCCGGTAATACACGCAGAGTGGCGGCCCGAGCCGAGGTTTCCCCTGGGAGCGCTCGAGCTAGTCACTCTTAACCGAGGTTTACATAAGGCGCCCTATGCATCGGCCACCTCAAACTCGTCGAAATGTGAGCAAGACACAATCAAAAGAGATGCAATTTACTATCTCTTTCCTAAATTACCGAGTTATACCACTATCTATACTAATATTATAAATGTTTCTCGACCACACAAAAATGGATAAATGGATTAAGATCAAATTTGACATAAAGACGTTTTAAATACAGAGATCCCTAATCTATTTTGGATAAATGACCCCTTTTCCAAAATGAACTGTTACCTCAGACCTCATGGCCAAATTACCTACTTTTAAGATCAACCCCCTTATTAATAATGGTCCGCTAACTTAAGACATCTGATACAGAGTGTTATTTTCATTCTGACTTAAGTCAATAAAAGAAGACAGAGTGAGAATTAGCAATGATTTAAGTTAGCAGACTATTATGAATAAGGGGGCCTTCCTTTAGTTTTGTTCCTATTGATACAAAATAGCTAGGTATTAAGATACCAATTGGAAAACTTTGCACTTGATTAATTGAGTAAAGTTGACTCCATTTTCTCATCAAAATTTAATAAAATAAAAAGACATACAATTTAGTAGCAAAGAGAAAATAAATCATTTAGTGTGATGAATGAACCTGGTGACTATCTACTAATCTAGCTACATTCGCTTCAATATTGGTGAGTTGCCGCCTTAAATTTCCACGTTCGTTGATTTTCAAACGGTTTCTTTGTTTCGTCAAAATGTTTGTTACCACACTGAAGCTTTTTTCAATTAGGTATGATGATGGAAAAGCGATAAGGTATTTTTCAGCAATGTTCCGCAATGTAGGTTACTGTTCCAATGTTGCGTTGCAACCAGAACTTCTTGATAGGGCTAACCTGTACAATCTATACAATCGATTTGAGAGTTGAAATTTTTATGTTTAATAGTCCTTATTATTGTTAGTGCTACTCCTAAAATTTCAACTTGCGGAAATTCATAGTTTTTGAGATATTAATTTTTAAAATGTTAATTAAAATACGTGAAATATACATTATATTAGCTGCATAAGCGAATTTCAATGTAAAAAAAAAATATATTCTATAGATAACCGTAATTGATAAGACCTATGCAAAAATTTGTACGAAAGTGGATGGCGATCGCGTAGCGATCTTTACACAGATTTTTAAAACACAAGATTTTTACACAAAAATCTTGTGTTTTAAAAATCTGTCTTTGTGTTCAATCGATTACAAATATCAACCAATTGGAAATATTTTCTATATATAATATTTACAAAGGTAGCGATTGGGTGTCAAAAATTGCGGCTTTTCATATAAATAGTAAACTTTATATTTTTTTTCTCGAAAACCAAGCGTCTAGAAATTTCGCTATATACGCGTCTTATGCATTACGGTTCTCTGTCGACATTTTTTTTTACATTGAAATTCGCTTATGCTGCCAATATACATTGTCTCTCAGTCCTAACCTTAAAATTTTCAAAAATTCATATAAAAAAACTATGAGGAATCGCAACCCCCCACAAGGGGGGAGGGTACCTGTCCCGTCCTCCCCCTACCCCCGTCAGATTCAAAAAATGGCTAAAAATCTTTCTAATCAAGTGCCTCTTGATAGCCAGCGAACTTCTGTGTGCAGAAGTAATCGAGTAAAGACTTCGTCGTTTTTCTTACATGCTGAGCAAATAACCGAGAGTTTTAAGAATTGCTTCAAATCTTATTGATAACATTTATTATATATTGTAAAGACTTATGCAGTCTAGGACTCAGCTTTTTTACTACCACATGCTGCCTGTGAATCACGCAATGAATGACCATCAGGCAGTTGTCACTTTAAGTGAGCTGTAAAACAACGATGACGACCAACCATAGACGGTGCACCATCAGTCGCAACAGAAACAATGTTCTTTCATGGAATAGCTTTGTCAGTAAAAAAATATTCCACGGCCTGAAAAATCGATTTTCCTCTGGATCGATTTTCTTCTAAGTCGATATCGGCCACTTTGGGAATCCCTGGTTTAATAACTAGAGTTCCGTATAGGATAGATTTTTTTTATGAAAAGGAAGACAAACGAGCAGACGGTTCACCTGATGGTAAGTGATCTCGTCGCCCATTGACACACGCAACATTCGGAGAGTTGCGAGTGCGTTATCAACCTGCGAAATTGGATATAATGGGTTTATTGGATAGGATGGGTCGGGATTAAGGATTTAGATCCCTCCCTCCTTTTCCACTCTTATCCGCATAGGAGTGGAAAAAGAAAAGGGTAGACATCCGGCAACCCCAAAAGTCATGCATACTTTATTTTATGCCGACTTTATTAAGATTTGAACAAATTCAAAAAACTTTTCTACTAGTAATATAATATGACTTCTGTGTTTTTCATTCCACCTTGTTTGAGACTGTGCAAGGCAAATATTTGAATTTAACAAATAGTGTTGTGATCGTTGATTACCATTAGATATTAGATTTCCCATTAAAATATAATATATCTAATAGTCTTTGATGCCATGCATATTTTTTTTTCTTTATCTTTAAAGAGATATTTTTTGGATCCCTCCTCAACAAATACATGACATAAGCCGCGCCTTATTTTGTCTGCTAATGTAGCCAACATGAGCAGACAAAATAACGCGGCTTTCTTTCTGAATTCTTTTTCAGATTGTTTGACCAAAGTTTAAGCTGTTAAAGCATTGTCATTTGGTATGTAAAGCGATAATAATCCACTGGAGACATTTTATACACCCGATCCGTTTTTTTGTCTGGACAGCAGTCGTTACAGTTATGTTAACAGAACGTACAATACGTTGGGCTGCATAGTTTAACCCTTTATTGCAAGGGAGAATTAGTAAGCTTAATACGGTGTTCAAAACATAAAGACAATTTTTGTATCAGAATTATTAGAAAATTGAAAGCAGATTATGAAAATAATTTAATAAATTCAAACAAATTTAGGTGTATGTTATACCTAAAAAACTTTGGCAAGCAGTAAATCAAATCTCTCACAGAACAGTAAAAAACAGTAGTACGTCCTCAGAAGATATTGTAAATATTACGGGTTCTATACAAACATCTTTAGAGCTATGCAATGACTATTTTTCATCTGTTGGTCAGCAGCTGGCAAATAATATCCTTACAAAAATAAACGAGACTGAAGACTCGCTTACAAAAATAGTAAAAGTCGCAAAAATTATACCTAATTCTCTCTTCATCTCACCAACAGATCCCCAAGAAATTCACGATATAATAAAAAACTTAGATTCTAATTGCTCACCTGGTTTAGATGGTATTCATAATAAGATTCTTAAAGTAATTAGTCACACTATAGCTCAACCCCTAGCCCATATTTTCAATTTAAGTGTCGAATCATATACTTTTCCAGAAATCTGGAAAACGGCGGCAGTGACACCAATATACAAGGGTGGACCCAAGAACGAACCTAGTAATTATCGCCCAATTTCTCTTCTCGGAAGTGTATCAAAGTTGTTAGAGCGGATAATTAATAAAAGACTTGTATCTTTCCTAGAAACAAACAAAGTGATCACTGGAAGGCAATTTGGGTTCAGACGTGGTAGATCTACAGAAGATGCAGTTACTCTACTTGTTAACACTGTTGTCTCCCATATAGACAAAGGTTCTAAATGTATAGGCATCTTTTTGGACCTCGCTAAAGCCTTCGATTCAATTTCAATACCAATTCTTTTAAGAAAAATGGAAACGTATGGCATTAGAGGAGATAGTCTGAAATGGTTTAGAAGTTACCTGTCTAATCGACAACAATGCGTTAAGGTAGATGAACAGAAGAGCAGCCTTAA
>JAOCPS010000012.1:3854307-3869132 GCA_025505425.1 Graphium colonna
CATATAAGAATATTTTACGAGAACAGAAATTTAACAAAGCTAACAATAAAGGTAGAAGCAAATTTTAAAAACAAAACCGTCACTATCTGCTCCCAGCGGTTTCACCGGCGAAAATTTTCGCGGTTCTTTTTAACAATTTTTATTGCCACTCCGCTCCTTCAAACAAACAAACCCTTCAGCTTTAAAATATTTATATAGATTATAAAACAAATTATACGAAACGGTTAATTATTTGAATTGTGTATTGAGTAAAAAAACACGCTAATAACGCAATTCATTTAGGGACTGGAAGACACCTTATCTATAAATATAAACGTCATCGAAACGCAGGTAATGTATTTTAAATCCCAACTTAAATATTCGCATGTTTAAATTGAAATTCTATTCGACGTAAAAAAAAATGTATTGGACATAACGAATGTGATGTCGATCGGATAACATAGAGCCTATAGATAATATCAAATTGTACACGCTCACCTTTCGTCGTGTTTATTCATGGTACAATAGTGTTTTTGGACGAATTTTACGCTTCGCTGAATCGAATGCTGGATGTTATTGTATAGATATGTATAGTAAAAGTAGTCTAAAATACATTACCGTTAACGTTTAGAAATATACTAGCTGCTGCCCGCGGTTTTACCTATTTATTCGGGATTTGTTAAAGGGCCATCCTATATGTTAATGCAACTGATAAACTGTGTATAAAATTTAACGTTTATAACACTAGCGTAGGTCAGGTACACGGTATTTTAATGTTATACAAACATCCACAGTTTGAAACAGAATAAAGTTTTTGTTCTTACCTACTCTCTCCTTCAAAAAGGAAAACCTTATTTATTTCTTATATGCTTAATAAATAGACGCGCAAATGTTTCTAAGGTAGGCTAGTGTAGCCATGTAGGCTAGTGGTAAAACGAATTTGGGCATTTACCAAAATTTTCTCACAGCTACGGTCGAATTCCTGTCCTCCAATATGGCGTAACATACATTTTCGCGGTTATTGGGAGGAAATAGCATTGCTCTTGTTGGCACGAAAATAGGCTAGTATTTTTCGTAGAGTTATAGCATTTCCACCTTGTACATCGTATGCAACGACATACAATCAATCAATCATCATCAAGAAGATTTCATCTCATATGAGCATAATTTTTACGTTTCTTTTTGGGTATACCAATATCCCAGGTCTTTACTTAAAACCGGCTTTCTATGTGGTTGGAATCGTCAACGACCAGTGCTCATTCTAATATGCCTGATCTGTTGCTTTACTTCTAATGTAAAGATTTGCTTTTTTATCGCATTTGCCAAGAAAATCTAGACGAAGTATTCATATTGATGACTGCTGTCAGGGCTTTACGTACGGTTGTGTAACCTAAAAACTATTAAATGCAGCCGCTGCCATCTTTATGGGTGGAAGTCCATCAGAGTTGACTTTGGAGTCATTTTGTGTCACAAATTTTGTGTAGTCGGTTCCTGCCAGCGTAATTTTCCGATTAAGAGAAGATTGAGAGAGTCTTCGTATACCAGACTAATCAGCAACACATTTGTTGATGATTGTGGAACACACTGATGTTGCGAGTCTCTGGTGTGTGGTAGTAAAAGTCCAGCCTTTGATAAACTGGCAAACTCACTCACTGCTTATGTCAATAAATATTTTATTTTGCTGAAAATGGATTTAAATTTTTTACTAGGGGCATATACAAGCAAATTTAAGCTACTAATGCTGATTGGCTACAACCAGAAATGGTCACTCGGCGGACAGTTATTTGTTGTCCGAACAGGACAATGCTTTTGTCCTCATAAAGTTGCTGCTAATAAGATGCTAACATGAATATGAGCAAGTTTATTTTCACAGAAAATTACAAAAACCGACTTCATTCGTTCATTCGCCTTTAAAGTGTACTCTCGGAACATATCTTCTCCGTTATTTTGATTTTAAAATAAACTACTAATCCGATTTTTATAAAAAATTGTAGGTCCATTGTGGAAATGTACTTCTATTAGAAAAAAAAAAATATTTGTTCAAATCAGTTCATAAGTTGCGGAGATATGTGCGAACGGAGATACTTTCAAAAATACATAAAATCGACTTTATTATTTTGGTTTAAAAGAAAAACTACTAAACCGCTTTTCCTGAAAAGTTTATGAAACCATTCCGGAAGAATATCAATAGAATATCACAAAAGAAGAATTTTCAAAATCGGTTCGTAAATAGCGGAGATATGCGCGAACGTACATAAAAAATATATATAAACATTCGAATTGAGAACCTCCCTTTTGAAGTCGGTTTAAAAGACCTTCTCATCGCTTAATGTTGAAAATATTCCATCATGCGATGGAAATGTATGCATATACCATTTCAGCTTTTAGATGAAATACGAGAGGGTGCTCTACTAAACCAACATACGTCACAGTGGCAGTAACGGCATAGATTGTTATGATGTCGCCGCTAATTTGTAGACGCGGTCCTGTTACGGAGTATTTACAGTTATGACATCTTGCCCGGAATGGAGAGCGCGGTGCGTGATGAAAAATATTTTCGTGCAAAGCAATATAAATTTCAATTCACCGGGTATCGATCACGTATTATGTAAAGGAAATTATCCTTACGTACGTAATACTCTCTGCACCACCCAAGGGTTGACTGGCAAGTAATGTTTTAAAGCATTAAGTCCGCCTCTGTACATTTTTTTTGTGCCATAAGAGTAAATGAATAAATAAATAAATACTTATTAGTATGCAGTTTGTAATTGTGTTATATAATAATACTAGTCGATTACTTATGTTAAGTTTCTTGCAAAGGCCAAATTGCGTTTTTAACATATCCTCTATGACAGCAAGCGAGATCAAATATTACTGAGGAGTTTGCCCTAATCAGATTTCTCTAAATAGACAGCGGGACTCTAGAGCATACCCAATGTGCCCATTTAGTTCAAGATCAAAGGTCTTCCAGTATGGTTCAAGATAAGACAAATGGGACCCGCTTGCTTCAATAGGTAGAAAGCAATAGCGTCAGTGATGAATTATAAAGAAAAGCTCTACAGAATATATAACAATATAGAATTTTTGGTTGTTTTCATGTTTTAACTACCAGTAAAAATTAAATCAAATTTGTCTATCATTCAAAAAATATTTTTATATATGATAGACAAACTCGCAAATTCAGAGTATCTATCACCACGATACACGACCCATAGGAGCCGAGCAGCAAACGTTAATACAGATTATTTCGCGACGCATAGTTGGTCTTTGATCAAAATAAAAATCAGAAAAATTATATATTAGGGCTGAAAAAATGAGCCGTTACGTAATGTGGCGGCTTGCATATGTGAAACAACGCAATTATTTTGTACAAGTAAATAAAAAAGTCAATTGTTTATATAATTAATTATTTTATAATTATAAATTATTGCATATATAATATCGTCGCCACGTCATACACACGACTACATATAGACTAATACATACATTCCATCATATCGCATGTCGATGCGTCGCCAGGGCTTGTATCGCCACGCCAACCATCAGGTTTGCCCTAGCATATAGTTGTTTTACACCAAAAACTCTTCTTAAATTTTGATGTTTCGAAGTGAAATACACAGTATAGTTTTCACCCCACAAAATAAACTTAAAATTGAAATTTAACCAGATGACAGTGACCTCATCTACGCTCTCAGTAATATTTTGGGGCCAAAGTTTCTTAGTTTTTTAAGGGAGCACAGTTCTCTTAACACAATACAGCGCAAAATATTTGATTAACGCTTACTTACTAGACGACCTTATATGTTAGTTGTAAATGAATACTTGAGTTATCGTTTATTGCCTTCACTTGAGTAAATAAGTTTTGTTGGCAGGGGTAAAATGCTGTTTACTTAAGACCTTTGTTAAATATAAATATGAGTTCTTATAAACCGATACTTTGACAATGAATCGAAATATTTGTTGAAAAGATATGTAATTATTTAATTATATATTTCAGCTTTATTGATATGTTGTCTTCGGTGTGACGAAATGCCCACCTTTGTTACAAAATCCTATTAAAACCATAAATGCAAATGTTTACAAAGGTGCATTGCGATGTATGTTTATTATTTTTCTAAGTCAACTACTTGTTCTTACACTGGCTTGTTAGCCACATGTACTCGTCCATAGTTAAGAGAATTTTTTTATATTTTAAAATGATCTTGATGAGAATTATAGAAAACAATTTGACAGAATTATTGAAAATGATTTGACCCTTTATTCATATTCCAAATATACACAAAACATTGAGCCGTCACGTCAAACATGAAAATTATTTTGTACAACTAAATAAAAAAGCCCCGCCGACGCTATTATATTTAATAATAATTAAATATAGACAGAGTACGATCCTTTGTCATCTGGGCGAGCAGATGGCGGCTGCGGAAGACCGTATAAGGATACATAGGGGAATCTTTCAAGGCTATTGCTTGAGCCTATTATGGTTTTGACTCTCCTTGAACCCCCTCAGCACACTGCTGGAGGAATCAGGGAGAGATTTCAGTTTCGGAGAGGAGGGACAAAAGTGACCCACTTTTTCTACATGGACGACCTCAAGCTATTCACACCTATTGGCTAGAATTCTCCATCAGCAGCTAGCTTTGAAATATTGTCTCACGGAACAAAGATGGCCGTATTATAAGTACTTGCCGGAAGCCGTGCTCGAAAACGACCGGCCCATCTTCACAGACAGGTCTATACTGGCGAACAGCCCTGATATCATTTGACGAGAACCTCCTGAAAGGCCCAAACAGAGAAGAAACGAAAATATCTGGACCTGGGTGACGAGGTGATCCACATGTAGCGTCGAGTGTCGGTTGAAATTTTTGGTAGTCGTCTCTGCAAAGGGGATAATCCCAATCAGCCTCTCACAACACCTGAAGCGGGTAGAGCTCCGTGACGGTCCGCTTCTGGCTCAAATGCAGAAAGCGGTGCTCCTCGATACCGCCCGCATCGTTCGCCGGTCTCTCTATTGCGCCCTTACCTTCGGCCGTCTGGTCTCCGCTGCCGAGGGCTACCGTCTTGCTGGGCTATATTTATTTATGTAAAGTTTATTTATATTATATTTATTATATTATTTATTCCGTAAATGTGTATTATATAAAAAATATATGTTGTCATGTATTTTGAAAGTTTTATGTGTATGTTTGGTAGCCCAGCCAGACGAGATATCTTGTTAACCCCCCATAACAATTAAATAGAATAGCGTCGGTACGTTTCACACACTACTACGTATAGCACATACATTCATATAGCATGGCGATGCGTCGCCACGCCAACATTCAGGTTTACCCTAGCCTACAGATATTTCACATCAAAAACTTTATCTATCTCGGTTTTCCTTTAATAATTTACAACAAAATATAGAAGGCTATACAAATAGGCTACTCGGTCAAAAGCTAAAGGAAACGGGGGGAATTTTAATGATCCAGTTATTATAATTGTCGATTGTATTGTAGGCGTATAATTCGAAGAGGAACTGGTCCATTACACTTAATTTTCAAAACGCGAGGATCGGACTCCGCCATTTTGCCAACATAAGTTTCTATTTTTGCAGTTTATTGGTGGAACAAAACATTGTGTGTAGCTAGAGATGTAAACTAGAGTGCCGAAAATAAAAATGTTGTTAACGCAACTTGTAAGCCATTGTATAAAGATTATAACATATTGATTTGTTTTACTTTGTATTCTCAGCCTTCGCATACATGTAATTAAAAAAAATGTGGCTGTATTAATGCTTTTTAATTGTTTTGTAGGTAGTTTACGGGGGTTCGTTTATACGTTTCTTGTTACTAATTAATGGTTTTCTTGTAATTTTTTAACACGCTCTTATTAGCTTCGCCTGTATGTTTGTTCGCTTGTTTGTAACCGACGCCTTTGAACACTATTTTGACCTACTTTCCGCGGACAGATTTTATTCAAACTTTACAGACTTTTCGGGGACCGATGACATGACAATAACTTAATAAACATATCCCATTATCCTGACTAGGACCGCCAGGAATTATAATTTTTTACTTTTTAGTTCGATTTCTCATTAAAGCGTGATTTTTTAGTTTTAAACTATATTTTATTCTCATTTAGTATTAAAGACGGGTTTTAACTTAACCATAAAATAAGTTTTTTTTATACAGCGGAAAGTTGGCAAGCGAGTATTATAGGTTCGTCTGAGGATAAACAAAAATCACCATGCCAATATACATCTATAATGTCCTGAAAGTGCCATCTGTCTCCAATCCGATTATGGAATTCCACGTATTTTTCTAATCGACTTCCAAAAAGGAAGAGGTTTTCAATTCGGATTATTCTATTATCTTAGATATATTTCACGCAGACCTGTGTCATTCTCAATCTAAAAGGATACCTATACATCAGAAATGGTACCATGAAAATTCCCAAAAATCAGTTCAGTGATTTGCTTTTAAAATCAAAACAATGGAAATAATTGTTACAAAAGTACACTTCTAATGCGTTTGAAGTTGTTTTCTTCTGTAATTTTTCTTTGAAAATATTGTAAATTGTTATTTCATGAAAATTGTGGATTTCTTGCCCATTGCTCAAATATAATAAAAATCGGTTTAGACGTTTTAGAGTTGTAAATGGTGTAAATACTAACCTGACATTGTTTTATATCCATAGGTAGGCGTATACATACAATTATACTATGTACAATGTTTAAAAAAAATAAACATAACTTACGTAAACAGTAACACGCTGTTACAAAAGTCCGAACAATATTTAAATTAAAAAAGGTTCTATATTAAGTTTCTTATCTGATTTTCATTCATAAGGTCATGTTATTATCGTAAGTACTAAGCCATCTATATCTTGTCAGGGTTAAACAGATGGCAGCTCTAATTTTTGTATTACTTAGGCTGTAATAAAAGTTCGTTACGAGTTGTGACAATGCAATGAAAAATATAAATTTACGTCATCTGATCAACTCCATGGATCATGGATCCTTAAATACGCAATAGTGTATTTCTCTACAGAAGTTGTAGATTCGATTCTATGACGACATAAGTCACTTTAAAGTATATTTAAAATAAAATATTTGTAGTATCTACAACAAACATCCACCTTCTATCGATAACTTAAAATGTTGAGTTTGACCAAAAACTTCTAAACGACTGAACCAATTTTGTTTTTATTTTCGTTTAATAAGTAGCTTTGTCGATAATCTAATTAAATCTGTTAAGTAAACAGAAGATCGATAGTTTTTTTCTACTTGAAGTTTTTGTAATATCTTCATAAGATATATTCTATACTCATTAAAACGGAGTATTATTTTATGTTAGTACCCAATTTCATATAAGATACTTATTTCTATTTTAAAAGCTTGCTTCTGAGTTTACTCGTGCAATGTTGTACGGTTTTCAAGAAGTTTATCAGCCTGTAAAGGATAGGATATAAGCAGGTGTATTATTGGGAAGCGAAGTGGAGAAAACGCATAAGTTTATATACCTTTTATTTTACGTCGATTCTTTTTGGGATAACTCGGTTCGAGTGAAGCGAATCTTACGGCTACCAATGTTATTGCCTAGTGATTATTGAAGATACCCATAGATATATACTAGAGATATTTTGCGAATGTGGTGTACTTAAAGATACATTTTGTAAACTTATACTAGATTTTTGGGCACAGCATCATTTTAGACACAGTGGTTGCTCTATGTTTCGATTTTATCTTTTTTCTGGACAGGTTAGACACCATTGTGACAATACAAAATTAACAGTCCATTTTCAAACTGTTCCACTGCTGGTCAAAGGTTTCCTCTAGACAGAGGGTATAGGGCATAGTCCAGGCCCGCCTGGAGTAAACAGTTAAAGGCGAGCGCCCGGACACTGAATTACCACAGTTTACACAATTACATAATGCCAGCATACAATGAAGTGTGTTTGATATGAGAATGGCTATTCTTACTCTCTCCACCCTGTTCTACGCTTTCTCTTCTTAACCGACTTCAAAAAAGATGGAGGCTCTCAATTGGACTGTATGTTTTTTTTGTACGTGTTTGTTGTGTGTGTGGATTTCTTTGGAAGTTTGAATTGATTATTAAAAACTTTTTATGTGAAAGAATATAGCTATTAGGTGGTCGCAGCATATAATATTTTGATAATTGGTCTAACAGTTTCATTTTTAAATCGAAATAACTAAAAAATGTGTTCCACAAACGCTTCTAAACTGATTGAAGTCTGTTTCGCTGTTTCAGTAGAAAAAAAAAAAGTCTACTCTCACTACGTTCCATTTTTCCACACTTAACGTCATATTCCCCATGCTATGCTAAGGTTGGCAAAACTCTTGCAAGTCTTCGGATGTCGTAGATCTCCATGGGTGACCGCTATCACTTAACATAGAGGAACCGTCTGCCCTTTAACCAAATTTATTTATAAAAATACAATATAAAATATATTTAAATTTGAAACCATTGTATATCCGGACGAGCAATGCGAGCATTCGGCTGTATAAAAGCTGTTGTCGCTACCACGCTAAGTTACATTACGATTTGGTACGTGACGAAGGTAAACGAGAACTCGACGAAGCAACGTGAAATTTCTTATAAATTGCACAGCGACACAAAGTAGGGTTTCTCCGAAATGCGCTTGCTACACTTGTGAGAAATGTAACGTGATTACCTTACACGTTCGTGCTGCGACATTTTTATTGAACACAAGTGTGTCGACGTTCGCACATCAATAGGAATGTGTTTATACCGCGTGATTCTAATTAGTAGGGCTTTAAAAGACCACCGCCTCGAGCATATATGGCGATGACACTCACAGAATATGAGCATATAATGTAATACTCAAAGAAAATACTATACTAAGGTCATTTTACTCAGCCTCTGGGTTGGAACATTGGCTCCACAAATATTTTACGTATTAAAAGGATATTTAGGGAGAAAAAAAAAATCATAAAAATTTTAAACCTTCCAAGTTTATTTCAAATTGATGTATGCGATTGTTTTTGTTTGTTTTTCATATGTCCTTATTTTATTTATCTGCTCTTGTATGCACAAGATAAATCATCCATAACTCACGTATTTAGTTACTCGTTGTTGCCTGCGGTTTTACTCTCAATTTTTAAAGATTTATTTTTGAACGGTAAAAAAGATATTTGCAAGAAAATTATTCCTAAGAATTGATTTTTTTATTATCTCGACTTCTAAACGGCATAAAGATATGACGTAACCTATACCAGATTTTACGTTGGTTCATCACTAATAGAACTGAAAACCGCATCAATTTTACACAGTATATTTTATAACAGGGTCGTACAAATATACCCCAGAAAAATAATCTAAAAAAGATTATTTCGGCTTCATTGAAATACATCGATCACTAAATCGCTTCGAACACACGACCTTCGATTTGCAAAGCACTGGCTTATATCACTTGGCCACCGAGGCAGTCATTATAACAATATTTTAATAAGTTACGAATGTTTTGCAACTACGCACAAATAAAACGCAATTATACCTACCCATTTGATATCTCCGTGTTTAATTAAAGACATGATAAGGGCTCGCTGTTTGCGGCTGACTTACGCACGTAAAATAAATGCATAAAGTTCATACGAGTACCTATATACACATACATACCGCATACAACAATTCGCCTTGCATTGTATCAATTTCACTGAGAGCTAATTGCTTTGTATATTTCAGCGCGTATAATTCGAGATCTTATCGGAAATTATTTCATACAGACATTCCGTAAAAATATATTTTTTATTTCGCTGTAAACCACTTTTACTCGATTGCGGAAAAAATCACACTAAAATGTACACGTTTGATACTTCAAACTTCTGTCATATTCACGTAATGTGGCAATTAAAAAGCACTAAACGTTTATCATTTCACATACTTTGAAACAATGTCATTGTTGCATGATTATTGAAAAAATATCGCGATCGAACATTTTGTTGTGTATTTTTATCGGTGGCTTCGTATTGCGGTATTTAGGTAAGTGGAAGTAACAAGATAAAAAAAACATTTTTCATAAAGTTACCTGTTGTCGAGTAGTGGCAAAAGAGAACAGCCATCATAAATAAACCCCTAAAGATTAAATGCTAATATGCCTGTGTAAAATTCTAATTACTGAACTTTGTAACCATTTTATAACCTTTTACCAAAGAAAAAAATAGACTATAGTAATATTTTGCATTTATAGTATTCAAAATATTTCAATTTGCGTCACTATTAGGTCTTCTATTAATGTTACTTTAAAAATACTTGGTCAAAAATTCTTTTTTTCTCCACTAATCACGGCGATATTGATAGATACCGGACATTATTTTAAACATATGCTTGCTTGAAGGCAGCTCGAACAGAATTCAATTACCACCGCATTGTCTTCTGACCCCAGGACCTCCGATCGCCCACCGGACAATGCGTAGTCTCCTCGAACCCGTTGTATTGTCAGTTCGTACTGAATTATATGGCGTCGCACTGGTGCCCGCGGCAATCGTGTCCATTCGGGATCGAGGCGCACGCTGATAACATTATCGGCGGCATTAACGAGCAAACATCACGTATCTTGTTTGTAATAACACAATAATGGCGAGCGCAGTCGTTTGCCGGTACAGTCGCGTGGAAAACTCTTACGCCTCTATTGCCAACGCCCGATTTTCGACTCCCGATCTGCGTTTATTAAACGGAGCACGGTTATCTTTTCAACGCTTTTTCGCGTCGAAGCGTGTAAATTAGCGATATGTAAATGCGTTTGTCTACAAAGACCCAGTAAATTTGCATTCACGCGTGCTATTCGCCGCTTTAAGTAATAATTTTAATAATACAAGGTACGGTCCCAAATCTTCCGTTCATTTATGTTACTTTAATATCTTTTATTAAACGCTTAATCCATATGTACAGGTTTAATGCCATGATCATTTATATAACAATGTGATATTTCAGTTTAAAAAATGCAGGAACACGATCATATTTATATTTACACTTACGAAGAATAATATAGGTTTACAAATATACTCATTGGGACAATGGACAGTTTATTCTTTATATAACAGGGACCCTGGAAACAACGCCAGATTGTTTTTTGTTATTATTACAATGCCATCGCTTCTCCATTTCTGTGCAAGTCTTTAAGTTATTTGGACGTACACATACATAGGTAATAGGTGAATTTATATTAAAATAAATCCTTTTTGTCTTATTGCTACACACAAGCATACTTGTAGTAGTTTGTTTAATTCTATAATAACACGCACACTTTTGCAAATCTATCTCCAAAATATCTGTGTCTGTTTTTCTGCAGTTTTGTTTGTTCTTAACATTAAAAAAAAAACTTGTATAAAATTTCAGTATATTAACCCTTATGGGCATGAAGAACGATATTCATGTATCAATAAATAGTATTTTACTTTTAAAACTTGTTTAAACTTAACTTATTATGTTAGCTGTACATTTAGATTTTAAATTGAAAGAAATACTTATATAATAAGTTAAAATTATTATTTTCAAAGTATTATGTTTAAAGTGTTATTTTATTGACATACGATATATTTGGAAGCGAAAAAGTAGCTTTTGCATATTTATCTTTATAAAAGAAGTCGGTAAGCATACCTGAGAGTTCTTAGATTTATATTAAAATATTATTAATTTTTAAATATTATAGCGAGTCAAAATTATTGTATGGTTTGAAATTCGCAATGCCCTTGAGTTGTTTTAAAATATTTAAATTTATACAAAACCAACTATGACTAAAATATTTCGTTATCGCAAGAAATTGTATGTTTCTTTGCTCTTGTACGATTGTATCGTTGTAATTTTATAGCATTTTGTTTTGTAACTTGGTCTTTTTAAATGAAACTGACCAGTATCTGGCTACTATCTTTTGTTTATCGAATGCAAGTCATGTATCGATATTCAATTGTTTTATTATCTGCTATCATATATTATTAATTGATTTAATCATCGAACTATATTACTAATATTAACATTTTGCGTATGCTTTTTTACGCGATTATACTCGATTTGTAAACTATTATTATTTTATTAATTTATATAACAATTAAGTGTTATGTACGTCATAGTAGTAGGTGCAACATAATGTAAGGAAAAATTTTATTTGTTAAACGTTACGTAGATGCGACTACATTAATATTTGGCAAGTACGCTGTTGTTTCTTTAAGCTAATTTCATTATTATGAAATCATATGTTGTAAGAAATCGATTGACTTATTCAGCGTGCATTTGGAACCAAGTATAAAAATATATTTCTTTAGTTGTAGTTATTTTAATCTAAATTGTTTTGTTAATACGGTTAATCGTTCATGTTAAGTAACCGGTTTAGCTATTATGTATATAAAATAAAATGTAAAAAAAACATCATGAATTCCAGGTTATTTCAAAAAGAATATTGGTAACAGAGACTCCTCGATTAACTGCTATTATTGTGAATATCGTCAATGGATATCTTTTATATTAAAGTCGTTTGCACTTTATCTCTATCCGTTTTGTGTTTTGGGTTAATAACCGTTTTAATCTGACACTAACTGCTTTACGGTATTATTAATTTCTTATTGTCATTAATTTTTATACTTTCCGCTTAGATATCGGTACATTATAGACGCGTTTTAATATTAAGATCCAAAAGATCGACTCTCCAAAGGCAAAATTAAACTTGGCCTTTTATATGGCGAAGCAAGAAAATAAATGTAACTGGCGATTTTCTATTTAGATAGCGGTCGGTCGCAGCACCCGCGACCACAGCATAGACGTGGACCTGAGCTTGGAGGGTCCGGCCGCGAAGGTGTCCAGAAAGCAGGCCACGATACGTCTGCGTAACAGCGGCGACTTCTTCATGTCATCAGAGGGCAAGAGGCCCATATTCGTGGACGGCCGCCCTGTGCTCCAGGGGAACAAGGTCAAGCTGAACCACAACAGCGTTATTGAGGTCTGGGTTTTTTTTTTTAGTCGATCTTTACACATAAAAGCTTCAATATATGGGGATATCCTATATATTAATGTTTACAATGAGTTTGACTTTCTCAGTATTTATTTATCTTTTATTAAAATTACTTTTATTATCAACAGATTGCTGGTCTTCGATTCGTGTTTCTCGTCAATCAGGACCTTATTAGTGCGATCCGTCAAGAAGCTGTTAAAGTAAACTTACCTGTATAAAATAACTTAAATAAAGAAATAATTAAATAAATACGACATTTTTATTTGGAACACATTTATTTGGTCAATTTTAGAACAATTCTCAAAACTAGGTACCACTCAAAACAATATACCCATTAAAATACACTTGATTCCACGCACACACTACACTGTTAACAAGACCTTTTAGCATTTTCATATTTATAGCGAGTGTGTGTGTGTGACAATAATTACACAATACAACTATCACGAAACACTATCACGTGCGTTACTGGCATAAAAGATATGCATTAACGTTAAAACACAAAATATAATCTATAATTACTATATAAATAAAAATTACTCCGAAACCTCTAACTTAATAGTGCTATAACCATAGTAAAACATTATCATTTAATATTATAAGAATGGCCAACGATGTGCAGAAAAAAAATAAACTTAACAAACCAGTCAACAGTGCGTAACAAACATACAAGATATTAAAAACAAAGGTGAAGAACATTTTGCACCTTCAAAAACATCGAAATAAACAAGATTGAGCCTCAAAGAATGTTAAAATCATTATTCATCATTTTGATACAATCAAATTCAATCAAGGACATGATATAGTCATTCATTTTACAGTTTATTCAATCATGCCAAACCTATACACTTTAAAATTTAGACGAAAACATAACACGTAAAATAAATGTAATAGAAGGACAGTTATCTACGTCAGCAAGGTAAAATAATACCTTTGTACATTTAAATTTTTTTTAAATGTTCCTTACAATAACCCCCCTAATATTATTACAATATATTCTATCTATAATAAATAAACAGTCCAATAACCACTCACTCTTACATAACACATAAAGTAAATATATTACTTAGCAACTAGTTTTTTTTTTAAATTATTTATCTACGAAGGCAACACTTGCTCAATGTAAAAGCACATTTTTGGTATATTTAATCAACACCCTGTATACAGTATAAAAATAGTGTATTATTAGTTATGAATTAGGCACTAACACGCACAAGTTTAAAATGGGAATTGTCTATAGTGTGAGATCATAAGATGCCTTCCAAATATAAACATATCTCTGGACACAATACGTACTAAACACATGATAATATTTGCGCGTATGTTTACGCATGTAGTGGTTGCTAATATACTGCAATGTTTTAAATCTACCAATACCATTATTTTAAATACCAAAAGTATTGCGTTTTTAAAATGTTACATTTAAGGAAAAAAATCGTGTATATGTAAAAATTCTTAACAAACTTAAGCTTCGCGTACAATTTGTTTGAAAACTACATGGTTTTGGACAACACTTAGGAACAATTTGATACAACATCGATATCCGTATAAAAACCAACAATAGTATTTTTAGCGACCAGGTTATTTTACAGTTTCAAGGCACTACTAAACTGTGCATTATTCGCACCTGGGTTAGCAAAATGCAGCACGTTTAAACAAGAGGCACTAGTTTCCATTTTAAAGTAATATTTAAGAGCAGGCATATTTTGTTACATTTATTTCAACTTGAAACAATGACAGCCAGGTATAAACGGTGGAATGCTTCACGTATTGAATAATGAACATAGATTGATAACCTATGTTTTGAGTATTTGGTTTGCTAATATTTTTCAACAAGCCACAGTACGATTTTATGTTAAAAGCTAAACTCGTACAGACAT
>JAOCPS010000012.1:3869232-3887322 GCA_025505425.1 Graphium colonna
ATTTAAAAAAGCCATTATTTAACAATAAATACAGTGCTCTTTTTTGTACTTTTATCCTAAACTAATAGTACGTAAACTTCTTAAAAATAGTGTGCTTAGAACTTACGTGAGCAATATTTGACCACACAAGGTGCTGCGATAACAATAACGAATATTTCTTTTGTTAATTTACAAATATTTAACAAACTATATGTATAGGTCTCGCAATATGAAAAGTAAAAGTGTTCCCGCGAATCTTGTAAAAATTTTAAAACATCAACATCACTGCAAAACTGGTGCTTCAATATGAATATCAATATAATATCTCTTAGTCTAAGGCTTTAAAATCACATTATAAACTATATTTACAATTCAAAGGCTTTAGTAGAAACATAAATTATTTACTCGAAATATCAAAGATGTTTAAATATATATATATAATATAAAAAGGCGTAAATATATGAAATATGTTCATGACTTAACACGGAATGGCAGAAGGAAAACTATGTATAAACTTTGAAAAAAAAAAACAACAAAATACAGATCTGATCAGATTGCACTACAAATAAAGTTCACAGTATCTAAACATTTCTTTGTTTTAAAATCACAATTCAATTTTGGCTTAAACGCTATATCTATAACAGGGCAATTAAATAGGTAACTACGGGATAGCCTTGCATATATAACAAAAGGAATGTATTTTTGGACAAGAGACCATTTCAAGGGTGGGATGATACGATTAGCCAATACAGCTATTTGTAAGTTTTTTAAAAATATTACCTTCAAAACAAATTACCTTAGTAATTATGCTTTAACCTTATCGTGTATTTTAGTTTACCTGAAGATATATCTTCCATTTTTGGTTGGGATATAACAAATTTAGCGTTATGTACCGATTTATATTTTCGAAAATTTTCGGCTAAGACATATGTATTTTTTCTGTAATTGAAAACAGCCTTTGCTTTCTTATTAAGTGCCATTTTATCTATGAAATAGTTTTTCTCAATGAATACCCAAGGTTGCCACTTTCTCCCTGTGAGGTCCGGATTGTATGTTTCAACTTCATTTGATGTACTCGTATAGTGGGCACCATTTTCGTTCTTTTTAATAACTACTTTAGGAATTGCATGTTTTTGCTTTTTATTTTTTTCTTTGTGCATCTTTATATGTATCTCATCTATGCTCTTAAGAACATCCTCAAATTTTGGTTTACTTTTCTTTGGATAGTGAGGTTGAAGTGAACTATGTGATTTATTATTAGTAGATTTATCAAGCTTTGGTTTATCTTTGGATATTTTTAGGATTTTTAATTTGTTTAGACTATGCTTTGGTAAGGGCAGTTTAACTTTAAGGTCGGGTATGGTTTCTCGTAATGGTGGAATGTATTTTTGAGCAGCCTTTGTAATAAGTGGTCTACTTCTAGTCGGGTTGCAATTGAAATTTATTATTTCCTTCTTTTCAGGGGATTCGGAAATTGATTTATTTGTATGTTTAGTATTACAATCATTCAATTGAGATGAAATTGACCCATTGCAATTCGTTATTTTCAATAAAATACCACAACTTTTTTCTTCAGAAGTTGTAGAGGAAACTTCAGGTGAACTAGAATTTGAATATCTCGGACTTTCGCCTGTATTTCTGTACGGACTCATATTGTCGCAAGTAGATTCACAAGAATGAACGACATCATACTGGGTTGGCTCGCGCATGTTATTGTCGAGGGACTTGTGTTGCTTATCATAGCAATCCAAATCAGGATACCCAGGTGTATAACCAAAAGAGTTTTGTAATGGTATTTCATATTTAAAATTTTCTTTATCATCTTGCTCATTTTTCAACGGAATTGTGTCTGACAAACAAGCTATAGTCTTAAGCTTACCGCTTTCAGAGTCTGATGTAACTTCTTTATAATTAGATTCAGACAATATTTTCTCTAACGAATCGTTGTCGTAATATCGAGTGGTTTCATCCGAATATTGAGATTCTCTGCGTATGAGAGTTTTCCTTAAATCCATTTGTGGGGTTCTGTATAAAGTTTCTACGAGATCCACATCATCGTTACACATTTCATTACCATATATATATTTCATTTTATTTATGTGGTCTATATCGTTGTAAATAAACGATTCATTTTGGGCCTCACTTTCACGTTCTGGTTCATGGTTATGTTTAGGTGTTGACGGTGGATCGAGAACAATATCTTCCGTAATTTCGTCACTAAAAACTGTTTCTATGCAAGCAACATCTTCAATCCATGTTTCATCATAACTATTTTCTTCATTACGTTCATTGATGGCATATTTGGATGTAAAACCATTTTCCGGTGATGATTGAGTAGCTTCTATTTCAATTTTTGAATTAGTATCAAAATCTTCTATTAAAGAACATGTTATTTTATTACTTGAATCGTCTGTAAGTACTGTATTTTCAGTTGACATTGTAACTTTCTCTGTAAATTCATCTTCTAATTCATCCTCTGTAATTTCAGCCAAACTGAATTTCTGTGTGCACACATTCTCTGCAATTAAATCACAAGAATTATCTATAAGAATGCAGAATGAAAAACTTTCCTCGTTATACACCGTGGAGATTGAATTTCTGCGGTTTGTTTGAATTATATTGCATAAGTTTTGAGCAATTACTTTCGGTTCCATCATCTCACATGGGTTAATTCTTTTACGTTTTTTTGGAATGTTATAGTAAACACTATCATTATTATACTCTTCATTTGCATAAATATTTAGAGCAGAATCTGATAAAGAACGTTTAAGACGGACGTTAACCTTACTATGTAACTGTTCGTCCGCATTTGTAATTTCTTTAAAAGAAAAATGATCTAGTTGCTTTTCTTCTTTTTCAACATCTTCTATTGTTGAATGACGACATTCTTCATTTGAGGTAGCCAATTTTTCTGAACCCTCCATACTAGGATTTTTATCGGCATTTGTCACAATATCTGTCGCTTCTTTTTCTGAATCACAACAGGATTTTCTAGAATCATTAATTGTGCAGTTATTGTTTGTACTGGGGCATGATTCTTTGTTATATGATTCCATGTTATTAGGAGATAATCTTTCTGAAAAATCTATGCTGTATTTTCTTGTGACAAACGATTGTTCAGTGCTTTCTACGTCAGCTTTCAGTAATTTTGCACACACAGTTAATATTTCAGTAGACAACGTTTCGCACTCAAATCTAACCGCACGGTCTTCCTCTAAATATTTTAATTCATCGATGCAGTTATTCCTTTTTGTATCTTCGACATTTGTGTTAACATCAGATGTTATTTTTGGTAATGGGTTTTTTTCCTTTGGATTTTCATCATAAATTATAAGATTAAAAATAACAGGAGAAAATAATCGTTTATTAAATTTCTTTTGCGTTACATTTTTATATCGGTTTATATTAAATTCTGGTACAAAATTATTTTCTTGGTATATCGTTTTATAATCACAATATTTTTTTACTTCACCCTCAGAAGTTTGAACGTTATTATCGATTATAGATTCTAAAGATTTTTCAGAATTTTTGCGTTCGAAGTTCAAAGCATTGGTAGTTTCAATATTTAAGCTGTCCAAATGTGATTCTTCGTGGAAAATCTGACGCGTTACACTTGACACCTCGTTAAGGTCACTTGCTGTGTTTTGGTGATCGATCTTAATGTTTTCAAAATCATTGCCACGGATCGCGGTATCGTCCTCGTGAATTTCATCTATATTCATCATGTCATCTTCATTCATCATGGCATCTACATTCATCATGTCATCTGCATTCATCATATCATTATCAGTATTTGCCAGCTCTGTTAAAGATTTGGAATTCTCAGTATTTGTAAGCTCTTTTAAAGTATTGGAAT
Organism: Graphium colonna; assembly: GCA_025505425.1. Classification (NCBI taxonomy): domain Eukaryota; kingdom Metazoa; phylum Arthropoda; class Insecta; order Lepidoptera; family Papilionidae; genus Graphium; species Graphium colonna. The sequence goes on from JAOCPS010000012.1 coordinate 3,873,068, forward strand.
TATCAGTATTTGTAAGCTCTGTTAAAGATTTGGAATTATCAGTATTTGTAAGCTCTTTTAAAGATTTGGAATTATCAGTATTTGTAAGCTCTGTTAAAGATTTGGAATTCTCAGTATTTGTAAGCTCTTTTAAAGATTTGGAATTATCAGTATTTGTAAGCTCTTTTAAAGATTTGGAATTATCAGTATTTGAAAGCTCTGTTAAAGATTTGGAATTATCAGTATTTGCAAGCTCTGTTAAAGATTTGTAATTATCAGTATTTGCCAGCTCTGTTAAAGATTTGTCATTATCAGTATTTGCCAGCTCTGTTAAACATTTGGAATTATCAGTATTTGCAAGCTCTGTCAAAGATTTGGAATTATCAGTATTTGTAAGTTCTGTTAAAGATTTGAAATTGTCAGTATTTGCAAGCTCTGTTAAAGATTTGAAATTGTCAGTATTTGCAAGCTTTGTTAAAGATTTGTAATTATCAGTATTTGCCAGCTCTGTTAAAGATTTGGAATTATCAGTATTTGTAAGCTCTGTTAAAGATTTGAAATTGTCAGTATTTGCAAGCTCTGTAAAATTTTTAGATTTGTCAGTATTTGCAAGCTCTTTTAAAGATTTGGAATTATCAGTACTTGCAAGCTCTGTTAAATATTTGAAATTGTCAGTATTGGCAAACTCTGTGAAAGATTTTTTGGAATTATCAGTATTTGCAAGCTCTGTTAAATATTTCGAATTATCGGTATTTGCAAGCTCTGTTAAATATTTGGAATTATCAGTATTTGCAAGCTCTGTTAAAGATTTGGGATTCTCAGTATTTGCAAGCTCTGTTAAATATTTGGAATTATCAGTATTTGCAAGCTCTGTTAAAGATTTGGAATTATCAGTATTTGCAAGCTCTGTTAAAGATTTGGAATTATCAGTATTTGCAAGTTCGGGAGTTACATTTTTTGAGCTACTAATAGAAGATTTATTTAAACTATGTAATATTGTAGGAAGTGAATCTTGTCCAGCTATTTCAATGTCAGTAGATATAAATTCATTATTTGTGGAACAGTTTAACTCCAATTGTATTGGTTTATTATTCTCCTTATTAGTTTCTTCTCCCAAAACACTATTTGAAAGCACATCATAATTTTTAATTTTTTCACATTCTCGTTCATCATTACTTGAAGATACATTACTATTGTTTTCATTAGCATCTTTGGAAACTGCTACATTTTCATTACTGTTTTTACTGAATACATGATTATTTTCATTCGTTGGGGATTTGGTGTTTTCGTAAGATTCTGGTATATTTAGATTTTCCTCAATAAAATTTAGATATGATTCATTTGCAATACTTTCTTTTTGGCTAATGTTTTGTATCCCATTATTATTTTTATTTAAACTAAAATCTATTGCATTTTCTGTATCGGACAAATTATTTTTAGCATTAAAAATACTCGGACTTCTGGCATTAACAGAAATATTATCTTTTATCACATTAGAAGTAAAATTATCATTTTGGCTGATTTCGACGGGGGTGTTGTTATTTGCATTACGAACAATGGAAGGACTAAGATTTACTTCGAGTAGCTTTACATTTTCTGGATTTTTGATGATAACACTATCAGTCCTAAATTGCGTTTTAGTTATAGCATCCTGAACGACGGATTTATTTTGCATTTCGCTTTGGTCTAAATCAGTTTTCTTTAATTTTCGATACTTACTTAATTTTGTAAATTCTTTATCAGATTCTCTATTTGGAGAACATTTTGCTAATTCAGAAATTTGTCCTGCTTTTTCATGCTGGATATTCCTATTAAGATGACCAGAATCCAGATTAGATGACTCCTTGAACGCTATAGGTGTCAGTGATTCAATTTTGTTAGCATTAATAAATTGCTGATTAATTTCTGGAAAATTTAACTCGATTTCATTATCTAATCTAGGTAAGGATGCAAGGCACACACTTGAATTATATTCCAAATCTAAAGAATTATCATTTGTGTACTTTAAACTATCCATGTTACAACTTGGTGCAGCAGTTGATTCATTTAAAGTTTTTCCACAATTATTATTTATCACAACACCCGAACTAGAAAAATTACTATTTTCAATATTTATTTTATCAACTTTAGGTACCGCAACTGCTTGCACAGTTATTGGATTTGATACTTTTTCTATAGTTCTTTCTTCTAATATGTTTTCAACTGGTGTAGCAATTTCAACATTAAGCATTTTAGGACTACAAGGCTTTATTTCAAAATTACAACCCACTTCTTTATGAATAACAGACTGACTTATTTTAGCTTCTACATCCAAAGGTGATACTGGTCTGGGAATTGTTTTTACTGATAGTTTTGGCATTGTTAGCCGCTGTGTTTTTGGAATACTCCTCATATTAGATGATTCAACTACTTCCTCAAACTGATTAAGTAGTTCAATGTTATTATATCCTTTTATATTTTCTGGTAATTTAGAAATTTTTTGAATATGATCATACTTGTCTAGCTCTTCACTTGGCACATTAACTAATCCTAGTACATACAGCTGTTCTTGTTTATGTGCACTTTCATATTGACTAGGTAGACAATTTAAATTGTTAGATTCTTTTGCAATATTTTCTTCTTTATTTTGTTCACCTAACTCATCATCACCTTCATTCCACATTTGTAAAAATTGTCTCACATTTATATCTTTTTTAACTTTTGTATTTTTAGGGTTAGGGTTTTGTGTTTGAATATTTCTAGGTAAAAAACCATATCTATCAGATGACCTATACAAGTGATGTTCATTTGATATTCCATTTATATGCAAGTCTATGCTTCTTCCACTAGTTGTGGATGATTGACTTACATAACCACAGTCCTCTTGTGAAGAGCTGTGTGTTTGACTGGCATCATTACTTGTATTGGAATCCGAAGGAGAAATGGCTATAGAATTAGGTGAAAAATGTACAGGATGTCTCAAAAATTGATTACGCAAATTAACTGGGTGATCTAAATTTTTAAGATGTGGCATATACTCAAAATTTTTCAAAGAAATATTTTCTCGTCTGTAAATAGTATGTTGAGGTATCCCATGCACATTAACAGGTGCATAATTGGGATATACTACTTCACCTTTCATAGAGTGAATACGATTCACATCATTTGCATATACAGTCTCTGTCATAGGATTTTTTTTATTTTGTAATATTTCATAATCAGCATAAATTTTACTGTTGTTTGTATAAGGTAATTTGTTTACGGTTACAGCTTTAGAATTTTCCGAAGGGTAAGGAAATATGTTATTTTGTATACAATTAGACTGTAATGGCCCATAGGGATTATGAATAATAGGGTTATGGTAATTTACATTTATGTTGCCTTGAGGAGGGTTAGTTCTTTGGTAGCCATCCATAATAGGTTCTCCTGTTCTTCTATCAATGTACTTAAGTGGAGCTTGTGGGTACAAAGGATATGAATGAGAAGGCATTGATTTTTGTGAATCATAAGCCTGAGAAGGGAATGGTGGTGAAGGATGGAATGTATTAGAATAATTACTAACATATTCATACCTGCCCGGCGGATATCTTCCTTTAGTTGGTGGATATGGCCTAAAACGTATGTTTGCGTCTTGGTAATATGATTCTGGATACAAGCGACCCGGTTCTTCATGAACTATTCTCTGAGGCCTGACCATAGGCACAGGTCTAGGACCAGTACAACTGGGATAATCAGAATACTGGTACAATTCAGGGACACCATAAGGTCTCAATGGCCGTACATTAATATTATTGTGTGGCCATGCATGAGGTGTGCTTCTTGTTGCTACTGGATTTACATTGGAAACTCGCATATCGGCAACTCTAACACTTTTTTGTTCATTACAAGCTGGATTAATAGTATAAGGCACTTCACAATACTTAGCTTCAATAGGAATATTTAACTTCACATCTTTTAACATTGCAACATTTCTGTCCACAGGTAAGTTAGGATCATCACTTTTTTTCACAGAACTGTAAGGTGACACCATGATCCTTTGCATGTTTTCTTGAAAAGTTTGTCTAGGAGATATGTTTCTTGATGGTTGATATTCTGATATCTTATGTGTATAATCAGAAGTTTGACGATATATATTGTCTAAACAAGACCATGGTTCGGCTGGTGTCTTTTTTATGTATCCATCGTTACAATTTTGTAACGGGAGCACTCTATCGGGACCAATGATTGCACAGGGCCTGGAGGTCTGTACATCCACCTTACCCATGGCATTTGCCCCAATATCTTGATACGATTTATTTGAGTTATTATGGTGAGAACTGCCGCTCTGGGCGTATTTTGTGCTGCCATCGTTGATATGTCCACCCAGAGCAGAATCAGTTTTTAAATCCTTAGCGTTCATGACCAAACAAGACTGAGCGTCTTTCGTGTGGATACGCAATCATTTTTTGCTTTTTGGATCTCAGATTTGTGGAATCAGATGTCATCAACTAACACAAGAACATATTCCATCCTGCAATATAAACAAAATATCAACACCTATGTCATCTGTCAAAACACTGCCACATGAACTAAATGTTTGTATCGTACGATTTATTTAATGAAATATACTATATAGTTAGGGAATAAGAAACATACCTTAAAGAACTTAAAACTTATGAAACATCAATATTATTTCCTAGGCGACACCGATTTATTACGTCCCTGTACTATTGCCCATGTAAATTATTTGTGTTGCTTACTTTAAAAATTGTTAAGATAAAATTGTTCAACGGCAAATATATTCATATACATGAAGTATAAAATAAAACAATTAAAATAAAATAAAATATAGTACGATATAAAGTGATGAAAATCTTCAGTTTTGATATATCCAATTCATTTTATATGTAATAAATAAATAAAGTATATAAGTTATTTTATAAGGACCGTATTGTAATTAAGATATCCCTTTTTTTTTACTAAGCTGGGAAAGATTGTAAATACTACAAGTAGCAGTGATTAACATATTCTTAATAAATTTTTGTATTCATTTTAAAACAAATTGAATAATTACGGCTGCATTCCTAAATACGGTGCAATTAATTAAGCTACGAGTACTCTTTACGTCGCGAAATTATATATCTTCAACATTAGTTAGTGTTGTGTTGTTAATATGAATTGAAATAATTTGTGTTTGTTTTATAATCGTTTTTATTATCATTAAAAACATTAACATACTTAGATATCACCGTACAACCATATTGTAATAGCATTACTCTATTGCTTAAAAATCAAACTTTGACTCACTCAAAAATCAAACTCCCCTAAAGAAGTAAAAAAATTGATCTTAAGATAGTCTGAATATTGAAAACATTAACAAAAATTGTTCATATGATAGAAGGAGCTGCAATATCAATATGCATTGTTCTTAGCCCCTTATATTTATTGAAATACACAAAAAAGGATAACTCATCTAGAGTCATCCTTTCTTTTTCTAAGTGGGACAGGAGTTCAATAAAAACTATAAGAGAAAACCTTCGAAGAATACTAATATTTTACTTCATTAAAATAAATAAAAATTTATTAATCAAATTTTGCATAAAAAATAATATTTAGATAAGTTTTATATTTTCAGTTTTTTATAACAAATCTTCCTTTGCAATAAAATAATATTAATACAACTTCAATTTGTAATTATACTATTTATGTACGATGTTGTAGCCTCCTTGCTGTGTGCAGGGTATTACAGAGTGTGTCTTTCTAATAGCAAAGGTATTATATATAGCCTACATTGTAAAATGATGTCAATGTCAAGAATTTTTGAGATCATTGGCAAGTTATGTCACTGTCAAGTTACATTGCAATACGGGCTTTGCTTTAACGAATTGGATTAAATATCTCTTTAATTTTTCGTAATAATAGTCAAATTAAATGACATGAATATCCATTTTTAAATTAATTTTGAATTATATTTTGTTGGTTGTCTAATTATGCAGTATATTTCATTTAGTTTAATCCTTTCTTTAATATTAGGCGTTTATATTATCCATACTTTATGGACTTTAACTGAAATTTTTATACCGCCGGAATGTAGTCGTGGCGAGAGATGCTTTTCTTCGTATTTAATAACAAACCCAATTCAACACCTTGTGTTATATACATCAATTAAAGAATTTCCACGTTTAGATGGCTCTGCTACAGAATCTGTGACGAAAGTTCACACTTCCTTAAAAATTGACTACCGAACTCCTAAATCAATGTGAGTAAAAGGGATTTACTCTATGTTATTTTATTGTAACTTTTTACATTTACCTTATATTTTATTAACAGAAATGTTAACCTTAAAATCCCGCGGAGAACCAGAAATAATGGCACATTATTCATGCATGCGGTTTTATTGGACGATAGTCGTTTGTATAAAGAGTTCACAGAACTACGTGAGACTGAGGCCATGCATACACTTCCACTAATATCCTATGTTGAACCTCAAGCCGCTACATTCAACTTACTGAAAGATAATGTAAGTTATTTGAAAGTCTTGACATTGTTTTTGCTTTTAAATGCAAAACATCACATAAATGTGTTCAACTTGTATCCAATAAATATGTTAAATTTACATACATTTATGTGTTGAAATTTTAGATGGATGGTGAAAAACAAGTTTATAAAAGTATCAAACCATTTTCACATATTTCAACTTTAGTTCCATTATCAGTTCTGACTGATAAATTGAACCTTCCTGCTAAGATACCTGGAGAATTGCTGCCCTATATGAGGTATTTGCTTTTACTAATAATTCTGTATATACATAGCAAATAAGTGGTGTGTGATTTTGTGGTGGAGAAAAAAACTATTTATGTATCATAATTAAAAAAAGTATACAATCATTTAAATGGAACTAGACATTTTAAATATGTTTATGACTATAGTAAATGTATGTGGTGGTAATTATTCAAGAAAGTTAAGGATATTTTACAATGTAATTTATTACATTTATCAAAAATTTTAAAAATTAAGTCGAGTTGAGACTCACAATTTGTTTCTATTTATTACTCTCATCTACAATGCCATGTTTATGTGTTGTTAGTATAGACCTAATTTTTATATTTATAATTTAATTATATCTATAATCATAGATACAGGGTAACTGGGAGACACTTTCAATTTTTAAGACGTAATATGTGGGTACCATTTATGAAAAATAAAAATATTATTAAAAATAAATTTTGATTTACCACTAAGTAAATATGATTTATAGTTAAAAAATTAATTATGTAATTCATGCTCATCCAACTGGACATGGTGTGACTGGAGTAAGAAGGAAGGCCGACGGGTGGACCTCGCGCATTCTAGTTGATCACACCTTTTCGTCCAATCACATTCTACACTTCATTCATTAATTAAAAAATTTGGGTCAAAACAATGCCCCTAATTTTATTACAAGAAAATGACGATAATTGAGTACAGAGTGATCTCCTTCAATATTATTAGTCACTCGCCAGTCACCCTCTATATTTATACTTATTTAAAATCTCTTTTGCTGCAAAGTACACTTATGATTATCCTGCTTATCTTGAATTTAATTGTATGGGCTCATGTTAAGTTCTGTTATCCTTTGCAATTATAATTGATTTGTGGTGTTTTCTGCACCAATTTGTTTACCTTTTAAGTTGTTGTTTAGTTGAAAACGGAATTCTTTAAACTAAAATGTAGTTTATTCTATAATATATTTATTAGCTTTGCCTCAAGATAATTCAACTTCTAAACCTATATTTTTTTTTTATAATTAATGTAAAAATAAACTTGGCAATATATTGTATGTAATAACTTTGTGTCATTTTAGAGTTCGAAATGGAAAATTCCTGCCAATTATAACGCACAATGTCTTAAAGTCAAGAATAAGCCATTTGCAATTGTTGAATAACAGTATGTCAGATATCAATGTAACAGTGACTGTCACACCAACTAGTTATGGCTCTTTACGATTGGCATTACATGTGCGTTTGGCACTACTACAACTGCAAAGCCTTGGTTTCAGCGAAAAGGATGTTGATGATGTTAAAGGGATATTTGAGGATACAAATCTATATTTACTTTCAGCAACAGTATTGATAGCAAGTTTTCATGTAAGTTAATATTTGATTGTACATATTTATTATAAAATAATCTTCTTTTGTGTTTCTGTAAAAAAAATGCTTATTGATTTAATCCCATTACAAATTTTACGTTAATTGTATTAAGAACTAAAAATGTTTTAATATTTAGAGTTATTAATATTTGAGCTTTAACTAATGTAAGGTTTTAATTTGTTAAAAATTACATTAGTAAAATCTCAGAAAAATCAATATTTTTACAATGCTTTTCATATTCATACAAACAAGTAATTGTGTATTTCATTTTATTAGATTGAATAAAATAACTTTTTACCATTATAAAGCTAAGAAAGCTGCAATATTGCCGAAATAGTTAAGTTATAGAACTAGCAGGCAGAAAATGGCCCATGGCTGTAGTATTTAGGGGCTAGGAAGGAATCCTATCAATTGTTTGCAAATATTTGCTGTCATAACCAGATCATACTATTGGCCAATAGTGAAACAATAAAAGATGCCATTAAAGAAAGAAGTAGAGAAATATAACATAAATACTCTAGCGTCTTTGACCCATGCTCTTCTCCAGAAGAGATATATTGATTTTGTAAAGTAGTGTTCATATTTTTTAACCAAAGTTTTTTCCACCTTCTAAACAAAGCCTAGATCCCAGCAATTATTACTTGTTACCCAAGAATGAAATGACTAAATTGGAAGGACAACAACTAGAAAAATATAAGGCCACAATTTTGGCGTATTTTTCAGAAAAGGATTTTTTTTAAATGCTATATACAGAGTGATTGGTGAGAAACCTTTAACATTCAATGACATTATATGTAGGGATTACATATGAAGAATAAAAATATTATTAAAAATAAATATTGATTTGCTGAGTCAACATAATCTAAAGTAAAAAAAAAGATTACACAAATTATGTTCACCCTAGCGGTTACGGCGTGAACGGAGTGACGGGGAGGTTGATGACTTTGGAAAATTTTGGCTAAAATTATGCCCTTAATTTCTTCGCAAAATATGTTGGCAATTGTATCAAGTGATTTCCTTTAATATCGAAGGTGACTCACTTATTACCATGTATAAGTTATTTTAAATATGTGAATGTATGTTTTCTACGCTGAGAGTTTTTGTCTGAATAACCAATTTATCTAAATTAGTGTTGTTGTGTCGATTATCAGCATTCCTTTTAATGTTTTTGTCAGTATCAGCATCCATAAAAGTCAATGCTGATTTTTATTGCTGTGAATGTCAGCCCTTCCTGTGTTCATTGAAGGTGGGATTTAGGGCTTTGCCTAATGTTTTTTAAATATAACTCAACATAGATATTATTCCAACATTAATAGTAGTATGCATAGATAACTATGATCAGGTTATTTAACCATTTTGTGATCTCCAATTGTAGTTGAGTTGTAGTGCAAATGCAATTTTTAATGTATGTGTTTTTAGAGCCGGAGCATAGCTTATTAAACCATTACAATATAGATATAGTTAAGATTGTAGGCTTTAAAGTAGTAAATATCTATTCAAGTATCTCACCTTAAATTAACTTGAAGCTTTTGATTTGCAATGCAGGTCAATAGTAGTAAGTTACAGAAACTATTTAAAAATGTTCTATATTAATATTTACACAAAATGGATGAATTGATATGAATAAAAATTGACTTGCAGATAGCATGAATAAATGTTTGAAATGAATTTCAAATAAGTCCATGTATGCAATGAACTACTAGTTTATTAATATCAGCATCAGCTGTAATTGATCTGACGAAATCAGCTTCAGCGTCCACTGTAAAAATGCAGTAAAAATCTGTGTCAGCAACAACTCTGATCTAAATATAATTATGTTCAATATACTGAACAAGAAAAAATTATTTTCAGTCTTTGCCTCCTTTTTCGCCTTAAATTCCGTTAAAATCCTTTGATTTTAAAATCCCATCCTGTAGCATTAGCAAGTACAAAATGTAAATATTAATATATTAACTATGTAGCCTTACTTTAAAGAACATTGATATTTCTGTGGATTGACCTTACATAACTACAACAAGCAAAGCTATTATTAGTCCTTATCAAATCTTTGGAGGAAGGGATATGTCGGTATCAGGATCTATATATGCAAAATAGTCTGATAATAATAAATAAATGATAAATATTGGAGTTGCCTTAAAGGATAAATATTGGAGTTGCCTTAAAGGATGACAATTGAGCAGATGGTACACCTGATAATTAAGAGATCCCTTGACCATTTGGATACACACAACATCCGAAGAAACTTTCCAGAGTGATCGCGGCGTAAAATTGCAACAAGAGCCCCTATAAAAAATTATGTGCTCTACCATATCGAAAACATTTTTACATCTTTGTTCATATATCATAATTTATATATCATAATATATAATTAACTTTGTTCATATATCATAATATATAATATAAGGAGAATTTTTTTCGTCGAGACAGTTTTAAAACGACTTGTTTATTTTTGTTTACAGTTGCTGTTTGATTTCCTCGCATTCAAGAATGATGTGTCATTCTGGCGAAGCAAGAGATCTTTGGCTGGACTATCGGCGCGCACTGTTCTTTGGAGAGCGTTTTCTCAACTCATAATTTTCTTCTATCTTCTTGATGAACAGACATCTCTTTTAGTTCTCATACCCGCTGGCATCAGTGCTGTCATTGAGGTAACTGTAAAATGCTGTTATAATTCAGTTATCATTATTTATATTTTTTAAACTGAATGAAATTATTTTCTTTATTTAAAATTATCTAAAAAGTTAGTCTTTGGTAAGCAACATGCCTTGGGGATTATATCATTTTAATAGTAATCTAATTTTTTAGTTATTTGGTTGTATTTAAAACATACTCGGGCATACATGCGCATGTTACTCAGAAAAAAGGATATAAATTATGAGTTTGTTTTTTGGAAAGGTCTATAGGGTATGTGTAAAGAATTAAACTTATTTACTGTTCATCAATAAACTTTATTATTGACCACTGTATTGTTTATAATAATAAAGTTTATCCATGAACAGCAAAAATATATAATCTACATTTTTTTTAATTTGGACTAAAAAGGCAGATGTTCTCTGATGCTTCTAATTTTAATGTTCCTATCTGTGCATGTGTCTGTTGCAATTATAGCTTTCAATTGGCTTAAGTGATTTTGATTTAGTTTTTAGTGTCCGAAATATTGCTCAATATTTTCTTAGCTATTAAAAAAAATATAAATATAATACTTTTTGCAACTAGCCTATTTATTATTTTCAGTCGTGAAATGTGATAGGAATCTACCTAATCCATCTATTTGCCATTTTCAGTTATGGAAAGTGACTAAGGTCCTGCACGTCCGTATAGCAATATCGCGTTGGAACGTCCGCGTGTGGCGGGAGGCGAACGCCGACGCCGGTGAGCAGACTACAGCTCGGGCGGACGCTGAAGCTATGCGGTATCTGTCCATGTTGCTGTATCCGCTGTGTCTGGCCGGGGCTCTGTACTCGTTACTCTACGAACCGCACAAGGGGTATGTTATCTATGTATCTATAATAATGTGAAGCTGAAGAGTTTGTTTCGTTGAATTGGCTAATCTCAAGAACTACTGGTACGAATTGAAAAATTGTTTGCTCATTTATCGAGGAAGGCTTTAAGATATATAATATTACGGTATAGCTAGTAGTAGCGGAGAATCAATGAAAAACGTTGCAAAAATCGGGTAAATTTACGCGGGTGAAATCGCAGGGTCTAGCTAGTAAATAAAAAAAATGTGATTTGCCGATGCCACGCCACAACACGCCTTTGTATATGAATAATTTTTAAGAATTTTCGCCATTCTGTCTGTTTGTCTGTCTGTACATATAGACAGACAAACAGAACAGAACACACATGTGTTTGTAAGCACATCACACGAAAATTGCTGCATGTAATTGCATGCGGTCTTTATATTTTTGTTGGTCTACTTAGTCAGAAAAAATAAAAAAGGAACTGGTTTTTAGGTATATGTATCGTACGAATATTTGTTTAACCGTCTAAAAAATAAATCGCCTAAAATTAAAAATAAAACCACATGCAGCAACTAGTAGGGACTTTATTTTTTCTTGTGTGTATTTTCTCCCTTTTTTGGGATATGTACCACATTTTAGACATTCATCACCAGTATAGTTTCCTCTTTCCTAGGCTTCCCTCGTTTTCCTCTTCTTCTCACATCGGATTGCGATTAATTCATCGTCGTCTATGGGCCGGTTTGTAAAGATCGAATGACCATCAATAAATTTTTCTAAACAGCAATTTTATTCTACATATTTTTTGCGCATATTTAATAACGATTGAAAGTTTCGACAATCATATGTGTTGGTAGAGTTTGATATAGTAGTAGGAATTGAATAAGGTCTTAAATATTTCACATTTGAATTCGGCGCGAATTCCGTAAAAGCAGTTCACCTGGTGTTATGTGAAAACATTGCCAACGGATACATCTGGGGTTGATGGTGCGTTGCTAGCTCTAAAGAGAGCCAATTTGGTATTGATGGCCATCCGGTAGTCTTACAAGTCGGGCGTACTTCAGTTTACGTCGGCTTTTTATTTTGTGTAAGTTATATTTAAAGATCTACCACCGTGTAAAGGTCTACCACCGTGTCAAGACTTTTTGAATTATTTGTAACAAAAGGTTTTTTTTTCAAACTATATTAAAAAATATAAATTTTTTATAATCTAATATATAATCACATTATATTCTAATATGTAAGTGTTAACACCAATGATTAATTGACAATTACATTCTCAAGTGTTGATTCATTGTGTTTTGGAATGAGTGAAAACATCGTGTATAATAATGAATATAAACATTTATGTTAAAAATAAATACATAATAACAAGTGCTAGGTTGTTTGATAATAATCGAATTTCGATTGTAAAGTTTTTATTTTTTATGTCTTTTTTGTTTGGAGTGAAAACTTCTTCATCATTATTGTGATTTGAATGTCGATGGAACGAAAAAGCGACATTGCGCGCATTCTTCAAATATGCCGACAACGAATTTAGAATATTGTCGCAAATATTGAAAACAATTTTTTTGAGGTTTCACTTCTACAACGTGGGAATCGCACACATGATTTTTTTTTTAAATTTTTATTTTCATTTAATTTTATTCGTTCACATATTTTTTTTTTACATTTGCGCCCGGGTAACGGAAAATTACCCTTTTTGATTATTTATTTAGGAGCCGCAATCTAGACAAACTAGAAAATAATGCTTTACTGACATCTTTATTTATAAGCAACAGTTTTACCAAGTAGGTATCCATATATGCTTTTATTTGCTAATTAAATATCTTGTCGTTTGTGTATAGTTGCGATATATGTAATACGGCTGTATCTTTAATTTAAATATATCTTCCTTTCCAGTTGGTACTCGTGGGCATTGCATAGCACGGTGAACGGCGTATACGCCTTCGGATTCCTGTTTATGCTGCCTCAGTTATTCGTCAACTACCGTCTGCGCTCTGTAGCCGCTCTCCCCTGGCGTGCTTTCATGTACAAGGCATTCAACACCTTTATAGATGATGTTTTCGCTTTTATAATAACTATGCCCACTGCGCATAGAGTGGCGTGTTTCCGTGACGACTTGGTCTTCCTCGTCTACTTGTATCAACGATGGTATGTATTTGGATTTCGTTATTTCGTATAATTAAGGTAAATTAACTTGAATTGTGTCACACTTTTTCACTATGTCAAGATTACTTAAATAATATTTCAGTGTTAGGTCTTAATTAAATACTTATAGTAATATAAGATTTAAGGTGCTTAGTACGTTTTATAGATTGCCGCCCAATTTGCACCGGTTTAACTCTTGTGACGTCGGTAGGCGATCGAAACTCTTAACTTTTCCACAAGGTGAACTTTTAATAATTGTTACAAAGAGATATACAGGGGTGGATTCAAAGAACTATTTGATTCTGATTAACTTTAATGACATTTTAAATAAGGCAAGAGGAACTCAGCTTTGGAAAGGCGTCATATATCCCGGTTGGAGAAGACTTCAAGGTCAGGATCGTAGCAACAAGCACTTTCGTCTGCAATTCAGTGGGTTATCCTTCCAGCGATGTCTGGTTTGCAGGCCGGTCGGCAGGACAGTCACCGACCACGTGGTGTCGCACGGTCTGAGATTAATTCCACGGATTATTACTTTATTTGGTAGTTTGCAACCCCAGACTTGGTTCCTGGAAAACGC
>JAOCPS010000012.1:3887422-3903307 GCA_025505425.1 Graphium colonna
AGTCATGCATACTTTATTTTATGCCGACTTTATAAGGGGAGGTGGTACTTCCCCGGGCGAGCACGGCCGTAGAAGTGTAGCAAAAGCTATGAAAAGATGTTACACTCTACCACCTAAAAACCTATTTATTCTTTTTGCAAAATAATTTATGTTAATGTAATAATAAAATAAATTATAACATTTTGTTAACGTACATTTTGACAATAGACACATGACTGATCGCTATTGGTCAGATCATACAGATCAAATACCAATCATTACTTACGATAGTAAAGGAGAACATTCGATATTAGATTGTCATCTTATTTATGTAATAAAGTTAGAGGTATAGCTTTCGACCGAACTTTCTAATAAATAAATGAAGTGTGGTGGCAAAGCGCGGTGCCTGATCAGCTGTGCACTCGGCAAAGAATGCCGAACCATCGAGAGCCCTCCGCCGCTTTCCGACCATTCCATGTCCGCTAGGGTAAACTTGCGTTGTGTCAAGACATTCTTTTGACATTATTTATCCTTCGAATTACGTTTACTCAATAGTAAATTAATATTTATTTTTAATAATATTTTAGTCTTCATATATGATCCCCATTTGTAGTCCTAAAGTACTGAAAGTGACTCGACAGTCACCTTGTAGTCTGTACCGCAGTGTTTTGCACTTTTGATACCTTTTTGGAAATATTCATAGACACATAATGTCCAATCCCAAAAGTTTACAAAATAGATTACAGAAGAAATATTTCACCCATATCTGTTTCAGAAATTCAAAATCGCCATTTAAGGTTTTATAATTTTTTAAATCCAGTTTCATTCTCAAAATTAAGTCGAATCTATGGACATCTCCACAGTTAAATAGAAATATACATACATACATATATTTAAAAAACACAACCCTACTGACGCAGTCCGATAAAAAGAATGAAGTGTCTAGTCGTCCGTTCGTCGGACGAATAACATAGTGTTAGTCGTCCGCTAAAAGGATGAATAATATAATTACATTCTCATCATCAGTACATTTTTCGAAAAACGCTTGAATTTTCCAAAAAAATATTCATAAATTTGTATGGAGCACCTCTAATATGATCCACGCGATTGCTATATATTTGTGTATACTGTGTATGCCCGAAGAATAATACTGTCGTAGTCGTCGACTAGTGGGACGAATAATTTGCTTAGTAGTCCAGTACCGATGCGGACAAATGGTATAATATTATTCGTTCGCTTAGCGCACGTCTAATATTATACAATTACATACTCTACTGCATAAGAATATAGAAAATTATTTTTGGACTAATTAAAAATTGTTGTTGTTGTGTTATTTTCTACAACCAATGTTTTTGAAATGATAAAATAAAAATAATAATTACCTCGAAATCAACTTTTTCATGAGTGGACCCACCCCATGATATATATGCCAGCCCCAAAGACGGCACAAACTTGCCTGGAGTGAGGGCACCCATATGGGAGGCCCTTATAACATACAATACTTCATTCTTATGTCCACCAATAATTGCATTGTCAGGTAACTGATCACCAACTCTGACCCAATATGGTTCCCCGCCAACGAAAGGCAAAAATTTTGGCGTCAAAAGGAGTGGAGGCACTGAAATATTCAATTTATTAACAAAGTCATTAGTTACTTGACTTTCCTTTTAAAGTTAAGTATATTTAGTAGTAAATTATTATTTATTTTTATTCATCACACTCACATCTTATATGTTTAAAAAAAAGAGTGCAATTCACACATGGCAAAACTGAAACTTCAGGCAAGTAGCCTACAAGGGAATGTTATTGCTAATTAGTCTAATTCACGCAGATGTGTGAAAAATTTACATAAATTAAATGACCAGCGAATTGTATATATATAGCAGGTGCAAAGATGTCATAGCACACATACAGACATATAGATATAGAGCGCTTGAGCCGAAGCATGTAATATATCTCATTCATTTGCACGCTAAATCTTATTTATAAATTATTATGTCTTTATCTCTAATTACTGTCGCTCTCTTTTTATGAAATTTTTATATCACTGTACTCAAAAAGTACTAAACTAATAAAGTTGACAAGAAAAGAAAAAAAAGTGGTACTTTGACATAGAAGTATGCATAGAATTAACATAATAAAAACTATACTCTCATACTAACTTTCAATCTTCCAATGTATAGGAGTTGCTTGTCGTCTGGTTCTGATATCGAAAGTTACGTATTTCAATCCAGGAACTTTATTGGTACATGTAATAAGTGGATTACTTTCACCTGCAATACCTAGACGTACGTAGTTACCATTCCATGCAATCCAAAATTTTTGATAATTTTCCGGACTGATAATTCCTGGAGTGCGAACTTTAGTGCGTCGCTCATTACCTCTTTTTATGTAACTGTATGGGTGATTACTGATTACAACCTAAAAAAATATTTAAGTAGCTGGCTGTTACTTGAATTGACAGGTTGTAATGGCATTAGCATACAACATAATGAAATAATACAGTCAATGAAAATACTACATAAAAGGTAGATAAAATGTTGTAGACTGCTCTTTTTTTTCTTGTTTGTTAATTCTGCTCCATGGCAATCTGTTCCAAGAACAATAAGATAGTTGTTTGGCCTATATACATCTGTATAATGTTATCTCTGAGAGCATAATAACTGTCGAAAAATCTATTTTCAACCAACTCTCCTTTAGTTTTTTTTGTATGATGATAAGCGGGTGCGGATGTTGAGTGTGTCCACCATGGGCGACGGGATCTGTCGCCCATGGTGGACACACGCAACATCCGGTGAGTTGCGAGTGCGTTGTCAACCTGGGAAATTGGATACAATAGGTTTATTGGATAGGATGGGTCCGGAGTGAGGATTTTTTCCTGCCTTTTGATTATTTCCTGCCGGACTGTTTCCACATCGAGGTCGAGGTACATGTATTTATTGCTTATACACTGAAGTATATGGTCCATCATCCTTAGTGTCTTTGTTTGGAATCTCTCTAGTATTTCTATATTACTATTGCTGGCAGTTCCCCAGAGCTGTATACCATATGTCCAAATGGGTTTCAAAATAGCTTTGTATATTAACTTTTTGTTACTGTCACTTAGCTGAGAACGGGGTCCAATAAGCCAAGTGAGGCTACATAGTTTTCGGCGTAATTGTTTTCCAAAATTTACTTTCAAACGCTAACTAGACTTGCTTAGCATAATACAAGGAAATATTGTAACTTATCTCACTGCTTGTAACAAATCGACAAATATTAGGTTTTGCGAGTATCAATATCGTAAACACAGCTAACAAAATGGATACACAGTTCCAACTTTTATTTGATACAATTAAACTTAGAAATCCAACATCAATCTATGGAACTTACGGAATCTATTACAAATAACAATGTCTAGATTGAATGAAAAACTTATACCAATTATAGAAGAAAACAAAAACTTAAAATTAAAAAGCTCAAGAAAAAGAGATAGAATATCTTAAAAGAGAAAATAGAAATAACAACATAATTATTTTTGGTATGGATAAGACAGAAAAGTCATCATTGAAATTAATAAATAATATAAAATAAACCTTCAAGAATGACATTTTTTTTTAAATTAAATACTATTATTGAATTTATCCAAATAAACATTGCATTATAAAAGCTACTTTGTGTCCTGAATTGTGATTGAATTTGCAATAAAAAAAAATAATGTCATTGATTAAAACATTTAAAATCTTGTTTTTTGTCATTTATAGGATTGATGAAAATGAAAAAACTATAAAAGTATAACATACCCAATAGTCACAAGTGTGAACTTGCTTTCTAGATAATCCTATAACAGCATTCCTATGTGATTTGACATAAAATGACAATGCACTGCTTGATACTTCATAAAACACATTCTCAGGACTGGGATTTGTAGACAATTCTGAAAAAATTAAATATAGCATTCTGATAACTTCCACAAAAATATTATATTTGGTAGAAAGATATTTAGCAAATATTTTGTACAAAAAAATTGTTAATACAGTTACATCAATTAGTGGTACAGCAATTTTACAAAGAAAGCCTATATTTTTAAGCAGTACTGCCCAACACACAAGTTAAATGAAACAAAACATCACTCAACATTAAACTTTACATAAATGCTGCCCTCACTATAAACTCTAGGGCTAGTGTCACAATCATTAGACCATTGCCTCCCACTTCCAACCTATTTTTTGCAATTGTGTCAAATTAGTTACAAAATAATGCAATTTATTTACTTCAGACTGGGTTAGTTAGATGAAAATAATATATACATAAGTAGCCAATGCATCAGCATTTGCACTTCCGCAATAGTGACACAGGTCCATTGAAAGTACAAAATTAGTATTTTTTTCTCAAAAATAATCATTTGCAAAAAATTACCTTTACACATATCTTATCAATTACCATTCACTATAGATTAAAATTATTAGCAAGTAAATATTATATTCGGTTTTGAGTGATAAAATTACCAATATCAAAATTAAATAATCAATCATATTATTATTTAATTTTGAATTGTCAATCAAAATTCAACAATTCACTTTTAATAAATAGAACTGACTAGATTATGTTGATGTGTAAATGAAAAAATTTTATGACTTAATTCTTTAAAATAAATAACTACTAATAATACACACAAATTTTAATCATAAAATGTCTCAACATAAAAAAAATTGGTTTGTTTATATATCATTCCTAAAATCCAATTTTTTTTCTATTTGTCTACTTTCAAAGAAGCCTGCATAAATTAAATTAACATTTGAGCCCTGAAATACATAAATTACTAATTTTAAAGATAATTATCAAATATTAGCTATAAAGTAAACTTGATTATTCATAATCAAAATCATTTATTCATAATAACATGGAACAATTTGCAGGTGTCATAAAAGATACTTAAAGTTTTTTACTCTATACAGCTTACAAGTTATTAAGGGCATTCATTTTGAAAATTCTTGATTATTAAGAAGATTAGATGATATTTTTATTTTTATTAAACACTATCAATAACAATTTTGTCCAGGCGAAACAGATAATTATTAATAATTAATATGTTTAACATGTATAGCTTTATATTAATACATATAATAACCAATACTAGTTCAAATGTATTTGGAATTTGTATTAAAATTAACATGAAAAATACATTGTCAGGAAATGGTAAAAAATTATGAGAAAGCTAAAAGGTGTTATAATGGATTTCTTAGTAGCAAGTAAAGAGCAAAAAACACTTATACCAGTTGTTAGCAATACTAATTATCTTGTTGATGTAAACATTAAGAGTTATGTACTTATAAGAATTTTACCTATTAGGTCTCCCATTTCAGCGAGGTCACATGAATATACAGATTTGTTTATGCTTTTTCGTATTATCTAGTTTTAGAAAATAAATCAGCTATAGTTAATATTAATCACAAGAGAAATTAACAAGTAATCGAAAAACTTGTTATTGTGGTTTGTTTTGTATTTCAAATGACTCAGTGTGTAGTGCTGCCAACTCTTGAAAATTTATCTCCCTAAAGGCCCAATTAAAATCCTCCTAAAACATACAATTTATAAAATAGATAATTAAATATTTTAAAATAAATAACACATTAAAATAATTAATAAATAATAAAATATCATTAAACAGACAATAAATTTCAAACAATCAATGGATAATTTCATTCTGCAACATCACTTTTTTAATTTTTTTTACTCATAAGTTTTCGAAAACTTCAAGTAACAAATTATTCTCTTCGAACTCATAAATTTTAATCATACATATTGACATTAAATAATCCAAACGTTTTTCTGAATAATCTGAATGCTTTAATCTTCTAGCTACATGCTAGTATCTACTATACGTATTCCGCCGCACTCGCTGGCGATCGCGATTTGTTCTCTGTTTTTTGAGACACTCTTGGTGCCTTACTGTGGTGAGAGTCTACTCGCCGTCGGGGAAGTCTAAGACGTGACGCGGCCTACAGCTGTCATGTCGCTCAAACGTGCCTAACGGTATGGACTATAGGTAAAAGAACCTTTGACTAATTAGTTCGGATGGGTGCGGCGGATACAAAATAGCGGCGTGATGTCAACTTCAGGACTTGAGCGGAGTCGGAAGCTCTTGATGAGAGCACGCATAATTATGTCATAATGGGACGAATTTACATTTAATAGGTGATATCGGTGATCTAGAACGTAAGCCGCCCGGTTTATTACCCAGGTTACATACGGGGTGAAGCTGAGTTTAGAGTCAAGGACGACGACGACTAACCGACGACTAACCGAAGACCCAGATATTTGGTTTTATTCACCCATGGAATTGGACTGTCCATGAGTGTGACGGGTGGGAGTTTATGTTGGAAAAAACTCGCTTATCTGCAGGTGAAAAGTAGGGCTGCGCTTTTATTCGGATTTATTTAATTCACCATCTCCGGAACCAGTCATCCAGGGTGTTTGGCGCGATTTGAAGGCGATTGAGAATTATATCGGCTTCACGGCCTGAAGCGAAAATACAGGTGTCGTCTGCGAATAGGGCTAGTTCAACATCTGGGATACGCGGTATGTCATTGGTTTTTGGAATACTCATTTTATTCAACACTGCACTCTTAGTAACAAGCAATCGCACTAGATGTCACTAAGGCGGTATGTGCATATAAAAATTAATATGATTCGCTAAATTGGATTATTCCGGCACCTATGCTATTACACTTTAATTTTGCTGCGTTGGAATTAAAAAGTAAATATATTTTTTACATCATAAAAATCCCATTCCACTTTTTCCTCCTAAATTTGGGGGAAACCCCTAAGTTGGGCACCCTGTGAGTGTGTGTCATTAGTTTTATTTTTTTAATCATAGAGTATAATAACCAAGGGATAGAGTCACCAGTCAGAAAAATAATGTATATGTGCATTATATTATTACAGCAATTTCGTTTTAAAATATGATTCAGCTCGGTCGCTGAATATTATGATCTTTTTTTATTTACGAATTTCCTGTTACAGTCTTCGCTTTGTCTATAACTTGGTCACATTTCGTCCCCCTATCACTCGTAGTGCCATCTCAAGGTGGATTTGTAAGTAGTTATTTTAGACTTAGCTGTTATTATCGCTCCTTTTAAAGTAATTTTTCTTGCTTTACTATATACTCCATTATACGATGGAACTTATAGCAAAAACTAAGGGACATAATTTTCATCCATTGAAATACATCGTCAAAATCCTTACAACTGTGACGCTTCTTGTAAAAAAGTATAAAATTAATCAATAGTTATTAATTAATCTATGTTGTTACTAACGCCATCTATCGGGTTGTGATATAAACCTAACTTTTTCTTAAAATTTTGAATTGGAGGAAAAATAACTAATACTAGATATCAATGAGACATGGCTAGACGAAACTCGAATTCTTGATGAGTGCAAAAAGTTTTGTTTAGTAGCTTTAGAGATTAACGTGTACATGTAGACAGACCAAAAAATTTGAAATCTTTTTTGTGTTTTTGTTGCTGTTATCATATCAGCCACAATATTTTTTGATCAATTTATAAAATGAACAGACACGGAGTTTCTTGTTTTATTATATGTATAGATAATATTTTAAGCATGGAACAGAAAGATCAGTAAAAGTCTGATTTGTAGAAAATAGTAGATATAAACAATTGTACTACATTGCACTACGAATAAACAATACCTTTTATTGATCGTCTTTATTTCAGTAAAAAACTATACTATATGAAGAGAAAAAAATATTTGAAACATATGACTGTCATTGATGCACAGATCTTAAAAAACGAAAAAGGACGTCTTGTAAACGGTAATCAAATAGAAATACAGCGCTGCTATAGATGGTGTATAATTACCAATCTTATGTTAGTAACCTTATTGATATTGTGTGAAGTTCGATGTCTGTACCTTTCCTTAATTTGACCATCTACACGACACTTCTTTGAATGGTATCTTCATTCATCCAATTACTGACGAATTGATTGCGCGCGGCTTGCCCTTGCTTGATTGCCGTGCTCAGGCCGCCAGCCTGCCACGCTTATTTACGGCATTTTGGTTGGACACGCCCTGACACGTTCAATCGAAGAATATGATTAAAGGTTAAATCAGACTGAAACGTTCTTTGCCTGAGCTGATAATGAATGGTATGGTTATCAGAGAGATTGGGATCAGCACATATTCCTGCTCTCCTTCAGATCCGCCTAATATAAAAGCATAAAAAGTAAACCATTCTATGTCCCCTATTCGGACGATGATTAAGGTCACTTACGAATTTGCTGACCAGTTCAGCCCCTTAAAGTATTTTTTATACTTTTAGAAGCTGGATTGGTTGGTGAAGTTTTTCATGGTGAACTTTTAATACCAATATTTGAAATTCTCACAATAAGGCACAATATATTTTGTATATTTTCTCATATACAAAATATTTTGTAACGTATATTGTGTACACTGCTAAAATTCTCTTATTTGGCGCTTTACGTATTGTTTTATTTGTTGTGTACACACCTGAAATGATCATTATGCTTGAAATCATTTATCTCCATCACGTCCCTTTTTAGATTACCGGTTTACATAATAGGTTTCAACGTAATCGGTCCAGTAGTTTCGGAACTAATTTGTTGTAGCAGGCAGACACGCAAATAATTTTTAAGGGTTCCGTTTTATTTCCTATTTATTACTTTATTTCAATGCTAAAATAAAACTTCAATGTTGATTTAAGTTTTAAATATAATTTATTAAATAATAACACATTACCATATTTTATAATAGATACAATATTATGCAGTGCTTCAAATAAGAAATATAGCAGGCACATAGTGAATGTCGCGTTTAGATTTCGACCAGGCTTCTTTACTCCGCAGTATATAGCTTACTTTCTAATTTGACTGTGTTACACCAAATTTTTGGTTTTCATTTCTATCGTGATTAGGCGACGAGAACTTCGTAATCCGGGAAGCCGAGTTCCTGGCCTCCGAACGGGATGTAACAGACACCGTGGGATGGTTGAACCTTTCCGGTGGTTACGCTGCCCTCGTGACGCACGCGGCCGATGAACAGCGGTTCCCCGTCCTCGCTCTCGCCACCAGGAAAGGCTCCTGGGGGCACATTCGATCCACTGGTGGGCACCCAGTTGTTCGATCCACTGACAAGTAGCTAAAAGTAATAACAAATAATGTGATTCATTATTACTTACAAAATAGTTATCGTTTCAAAGTTTATCAAATTAATCAAAACTTCTCCTTTTGATCATCTATTTGTTCATTGATTTCTAAATGCCAATAGTTTTTATAAAAAAAAATCGCTAGATAGCAGACGGGCCACCTAAAGCTAAGCAATAAACGCCACATATTTACTGTCGACAAATGTGATGAGTTATTGGTACATAGCCAAAATTCAAAAGGAACCGATGGAAGCGTATAAATAATTGGATCGGCATTGAAGCTTATTTTACTATCCACCAGTCCTATACAAGATGGTAGACCTTCCTGATCGAGCAATGCGACAAGTATAACAAAAGCTTGGAATAAATTATAAAATATGTCTGCCGAACAAAAAAAAACCACCGACTAACTGTAGAACTTGCCATAAGAATAATAATTCATTATCTGGTCTCACACCAACCTGGTATTCACCCTTGCCGTGCTCTGCCCCGCCCCAAGGTACGTAGGCGCATCCGTGTGATGCGACAAGCTTGCCTGGGAGCATGGCGCCCTCATGTTGTGCTCTGGCAACATATAGGGGTTCGCCGGAGCAGTCTTGGCCGCCTACCACCGCGCCTGGTACGACCTGGCCGCCAGTGGCATCCATCCAAACGCCGGCACCACCGACTGGCGCTACTGCTGGGGCACCACCCGGGTAGCCGGGAGGGGGACTGAAGAGTGCAGCTGCCGTCGGTGCGGAGGGCGCCACTGAAGCATTGATCGAATGTTAATACAAGTAACCACTACAACAATAAACTTTGAAGCAATTTGCGCAAATAAAGGAAAGTCAAAAAAACAAACTATATTTAATCTCCGCATATCGAATGTTAGTCATACTGTCCCGGTTACAGAGTCTGCTACACATAGACCAGGTTTCTTTTAACAATAATAATACTGCATAAATTTTGCTAGCTATAAATTTTCCACATACTTATGCATACATTAAGAAGAAAATATAACTTTTGCTGCCCTAATTTAACAGCCAAAATGTTAATAAATACTCAAAAATTTGTTTCTTATCTGTAAGCCCTAAAATGACATTTTAACAGTTACAAATTGATACCTAGCAAAGGAAATAAAATTTCAATCAAAACCTTATTATAATCTAATTATAAGATTGAAATTAATAATCCATCAAATTTGACCGCGACAAATGCGACAAAGATATATTGGGCAAGGAAAACATTTATTGAATAAGTAAATAATTTTATATATTGTACGACCGAAGAGAGATATTATTAAACACTAGTATGCGTGAGGTTACTAAACATGCAACAATTTAAAGGTTAAAAAAAACCCAACTACATAAAGAAGTTACATTCGGGGTTCGGGAAGACGAAAAATTTCATTCAAATAAAATGAGCGTAAAACTTATTAAATTACATACAGAAATTGTTGGAATTAAAAATAAATTAATAACAGTCGATATAAAAAGTGGTTAAGAAACGTGCTTAAGAAGCATGCGGAAGCAGATAACATAAAAGTATCTTAAAATGTTAATAGGAAAGAAAGAAGACTTAATACAAAATGTACCCAACGTACCACGGCATCATCTAATTATCCATGTGGATTGGCATATCCAGAAAGGAATACATTAGATCCATACAAACGAAACTACAATTTTCATTCACAAACAGTTAGCTTTATAAATACATTAAATGTGATTATTCATTGAAAACGACAAATTTAAGGTAATATAGGATGCATATCTAGCAATTAACATCAGAAACAAAGCCCTCTACTCGTAAATATTCAATGGGACACTCAACGTGGCTGGGCGCCGTCTCTATAGAAGTGTTTGATGCGCCATGTGCCCTGGGCTCCGTAGCCTGTGCGCACACCGAAGTGCGTAATGGGGAAGGGCGTTGGGTCCACCCACTCCATCATCGCCGCTCCGGTAGATCCATCGCGAACAATCAATCTGCCGCATCTCCATTCGATCAGGAATTTCTTAAACTCGCCGGGATTCATGAGTCCAGGAGTCGGGACCGTTACCTACGGAGCGTCACATTCACAGATATTTATGTGGTCTATGAGCAACAGGTGGAGCAGACATTTGTCGCCGTAATTCAATACCTTGTCTGGCTTCTGTCTGCAGTGTCTGATCACGGATTGCGTGTTCTCCCAACCGCCGAGGATAAATTCGTACATGGGGTCGACCTCGCCCGGCCCGGGGGTCAGGCACACGTGGCAATTGTGGGGGCCGCGATATTCGAATTCCAGGGAACCAGCGGCCGCCGGGCCGAATTTATACTCTAACTTGTCCGGTGTGTCGAATTCGGGTGCCTCTGAATTGACAATCTAAGGATTAGTGAAGTTCGTTGGGTACATTTTGGGAAAGGGTTGTTGCGTTGGGTTACCTTCGATTTTCCAGGTGCCGCTCGCACCCCAGCCGGTGCACACTCCGACGAATCCGATGGGGAAGGGCTCGGGGTCAGCCCACGAGATGAAGGGGATGCTCTCGCCTTCGCGTCCGGCGGACACCACGCCACCGTCCCATCGCACCCAGAAGCTGCGGAACTCCCCCCCGTTGACTATTCCGGGGGTTTCGACTTCGACCTTATCAGGCTTAACCTTATTCTTCCTTATCACGCTCTTTGTGTTGCCCCAACCGCCAATCATAATCTATAAGGCCCAAAAGAAAGCTTCTCAGTTACAGTAAACTAAAGTTTTGTTACGGTGTTTAAAGTAGTGTAGATATTATATGAATTCTATTATCAACAGTAATAACAAGATAATTTTATGAATTTATAATATTAGATTAATAAATATAATAGTTGAATAAAATATGGTTAAAAAAACTAAAAAAACACGCTTTAATGAGGAATCGAACTAAAAAGTAAAAAATTATAAGTTCTGGCGATTCTAGTCAGGATAATGGGATATGCTTATCAAATTATTGTAATGTCATCGGCCCCTGAAAAGTCTGCAAATTTTGAATAAAATCTGTCCGCGGAAAGCGGGTCAAAATAGTGTTCGAAGGAATCGGTTACAAACAAGCAAACAAACAAACAGGCAAAACTAATAAAAGCGCGTTGAAAAAAGGAACCTTTCAATTGTATAGTAGTGTATACGCGGTAGTGCAGTTCATACCCTAATATATAATATTAATACGTTGAACAAAATCTTACAAATTCTTTTTACGAAAATTCGGTTAACGAAGAAACAATCAACAAACAATTGCATTAAGTCCAAACAATTTTTTTTTGGGACTAGATTTATCATATTAGCTTCTACAGAAGTTCTTTTCGTAAAAAAAACCCGGGTTTCGGAAATATCTGATAAATCGAAAAAACGGATCATTAAAAATAGTTTCTATTGCATCTTACATCAGACTGTAAATGCCACGTAGGCAAAGCATCGAAAAGAAAAAAATCAATCCATGAAGCGTAACGTCATAAGAAATTATGAAAATGATTACTATATAATTTTCATCTTTGTGCATAAGACATTTTGGTACCACTTTTAGGCACTGTACTTGAGAACAGTTAAAGTTTATATAAATGAGAAGTGAAAAAAGTTAATATTTTCATATAATATGCGTCATGCATTAAAATAATAAAAGTCCTCCATATAACTTCTTGCTTCAACTGTTTTCATTGGAACATCTTATTTTAATTTAAAACGTGTTCCTACTGTTCTGACTGTTCACCTGATGGTAAGCGATCCCACCGCCCATAAACACACGCAATATCTGAAGTCGCGAATGCGTTGTTAACTTGGGAAGTTGGTTAAAATAGGTTTATTGAATAGAATGATATCGGGATGAAGGATTTGGAGGGGGAAAGCAGTGGGAAAAGAAAAGGGTAGACATTGCCATACGGCATCCCCAAAAGTATGCACGATACTTTATTTTATGCCGACTTTATGGCGCTGGTGCTTCACTGCTGGTGGTGGTGAAAAGGTATTATGCTCTACCACCTGAATATACTGTTATTTAATTTTTATTCTAAGATCTAAAGTGTCATGTGTGCATGACTTACTCGTACTTATGGAATAACTAACTTTGCCCATAGGTACAAACAGAACTATATACTAGGCATGGGCCATTTCAGTAATTTTTCACTTGCTATCGGTTATATAACGTTCTCATTGTAGGCAATTATAACGTTATATAACCGATAGCAAGTGAAAAAACAGTGAAACGGCCCATGCCTACTATATACCTGTATAAAGCTGTGTTTGTTATACAACAAGCTTGGTCAGACCGTAAAATATGCAATTAAAAGCGGTACCAGCAAAATTTAGCTTGATATAGCCCGTAAAGAGTTAATACATGGACGCGTTTCCACCATATATTTCTGTTTCTCTAAGCAAATTGCTGCATCAATAGTGTAGTCCTAATCTCGGCGTCGATAGTCGTGCGTTTTCTGGAACATTCTAAACTAAACGTTCAATTTGGTCTCTCACGTATGACATTGGGAGTTTACGTCGGTCACGTAATTTGCAGTCACGTTTTCACGTTCGAGATGCTCATGCGGTTGCGTTTTGCAATTATTGTTTGTGCATATCTTTGTTTGAAGTTCGTTGGTTTATGCTTGTTTATGATATAAATGTTTATTTAAATGTGAAATATACATCTGATATGCTCCTTCATTTCACTAGTACGAATCTATATTTAAATAAAATAACTGAAAAATACTAGTAACAAATAGGTATGGGCCGTTTCAGTGATTTTTCACTTGCTATCGGTTATATAACGTTCTCATTGTAGGCAATGATAACGATAGCAAGTGAAAAAACAGTGAAACGGCCCATGCCTAGTAACAAATATGTCTTTGAGAAAAAAAGTTTGCGTAGTTCTATGTTAGATGGATGACCTTATAAAATACGTAATTATTGTTTAATATTCATTCATATTTAACTCTATTAATCTCTTTTACTCACTCATTCTTCCCTTCGTGATGTGAGTTTTCAGCTGTGCATATCGTGTACTCATTTGTGAACCTTTAAAAAATAATAATATGTGTATTCGAAGTGAATAAACGAGGTAGTTGCCACCAGAGACGTTTTAGAGATACAGCCCACCCAGTAACCCTCAATATCGTACAAATGGTGTTTTATTAGGAGCTCTTTGTATGTCTTTAGGTACCGCCTCCGTAACCTAGCGGTATGGGCCTTTGCCTTGTAAACCGGAGGTCGTGGGTTCGATTCCCGCGGGGGAACAATGACTTTTATTATTTCTTGGTTGGATTAGGAAGTGCGGGCTGATCACCCGATTGCCCGAAAAGGAAGATGAACCATGCGTCAGAAGGGCATGTAAAAAGTTGGTCCTGCGCCTGATCTATCTCCGGTCGTATCGAATGTCCGTCCCATCGGGCTATCAGAGTAAAGGAACAGAGAGCGCACTCGTGTATGCGCGTACATTTGTGCACTATAATATCTCCTGCGCAGTTAGCTAATCTCAAATTAGATTGGTCGCCGTGGCCGTAATTTTCGGTCTAGAGGACTTTATGTCTTCAGACAAGGAGTTCCAGAGTAATGTAGCCCAAAGAGTGAAAGATTTTCCGAACAAAGAAGTAACACAGTGAGGAAATTTTCGGGTCGCATCGGCTAATTCTGACATTGTAGCACAGCGCGACCACTTAAACGGAATAGTGACTTCATTCATCCAGTGCAGCGATAAGCATATTAAGGCCTTAAATAATATCTTTGAATTAGAATGTCTAAGGCCAGGCAAACAATTAAATTGTTCAATTAAAATATATTAATATGTGCCATGAATAAAAGCAAACTAATAAATTGTACGCTTATTGGAACGCGTAGTGGAATGTAACCCAGATATGGTAATAGACTTTACAAAAGATGATTCTTGTGTACAGCAATCATCTCACTTTTCAACACATAATAAATTGAAAAAGAATATTAAAATTAACTAATTAAGACGTATTAAGAAAACCAAAAGATTATTGAAAAAAATAATATTCTTATAAGCAAATTTGTGATATGAGCGGTCAAAATTAATAAATAAGGTAAAAATATATCAAAATAATTTTGATCAGACCAGATGTAAGTATGATCAAGAAACACTCCAATTGCAAACAGAAATAAATAACTTAAATAATACATTACAAATGTTAAATACAAAATATGAAGCATCTCAAAAACAGATAAAAGATCATATTTTGGCAGCAGACAATTTATTAGACATATGCCATTATAACTTTGATAGATTAGAATCTTTACCAAACAAAAATACATGTCGTTGTTTAGAAACACAGTTAACAGACTTTGTTTCATTCCTAAAAATCAGAAAAAGTCTGTAGAATAATGAATTAATCATAAACCATATACCCAATAAACTAAATTTAAAAAATATTACCCGAATCTACACGATCAGAACAAAAAGAACTCACTTTATACAAATAATTATTCTGGCAATTAAAAAGAAGTCATAGTTATTTCTGATAAAATAGGTTAAGGTTTTGGTTCACTACTAGCAAAGCACATTAAAAATGTTCAAAATATATGTTCACCTGGGGTCAATTACCAGTATAATATTAATAAAATATTGACCATGAACTTAGACAAAAATAGTACTGTAGTACCCAGTTAGTAAACCCAGTTGTACATTGTACAACTAAGAATATTTTACTTACTGACAATTCATTACAAATTGATAATAAAATTATTTTAAACTAGGTAGTAAGACAACGCCTAGGCCATATAAATTAAATATTGTATACCAAAATATACAAGGTTT
>JAOCPS010000012.1:3915392-3933601 GCA_025505425.1 Graphium colonna
AAAATGTGGCAGATAGTATTTTTAATACTTACGGTATATAATATATTTATTTTACTAACTTTTAATTAATTATATAACTTTTATTAATTTAGCTCACTAACTATTCAGCCGATGTTATATGATTTCTAAAAATGTAATGAAAAATTTAATTTATTACTGGTATGTAAACGTGCCGAAGCAGAGCTGTCAAACTGATCATGATGAGAAGTCAAATGTTTAACATTGGGTGTTTTGAAAGATTTTCGTTGAAATTATTTTCAAAATTTTCGGTGATTTGCCTATGATTTCTCTTTATTTTTGGACTTAATAATTACAAAACATTGTAAAATTAACCAAATATTACTCTAAGGCAGTGATTTTACGTAGTACGTGCGGCAATTAGTTTCCATTAAGTTAGATTATGGATTTTTTTTATGGCGAAAAATTTACGTAAGAAAGAAAAACATCGACTTGAAAAGGGTTGACGAAAAGACTTAGAAGGTTTCCTTGAGTAACTTTACGCAACATAATTTCGCGATAAGCAAATTGATTGAATGAATAAAAAGTTGCCAAGTCGTTTTGTTTTCAACTTTGGTTTCTTTTATAGCTTCTTTCATTTGTTATTTATGATTTTTTTTAATTTTCTTTTTGTGTTGTGCAATCATGTAAAATGTTTATTTTGTTAAATGGAATGAGTTATTAGTTCATGCATTTATGACGGGACGTTTTATTGTCCGTGCAGTGGAGGCATCGATGAATTGACATTTACCGACCATTTTATGAGCGAAACTAGGACACACATCGTTTTATATATTTAAATGTATAGATTAATCTTATATTAAATTATAGTTTTTGTTATTCAAAAATCATTCGTACTTTCATAATAAGTCGCTTTATATTTCTTAAAAGTAATGTTTTCTTTAAATTATAGTCATAGGCATAAAAATATTTTTTAAACTGTGCCTTTTGATTTTGGACAAAGTTCTATGACCTTTTCGTCAAAAAAATGTCCACTATTGCTAGGAATCGCGTCAGAAACGACAGTACAACGAAGCATTCTTTCTATTTTTTTTTTTAAATGAATGATAAAGATTGAAAATTTATTCAATTCTGGCAATAATTGCTTTTATTACATTATTGATTTACCGAAGCGCGAGCTCAAGTCAAACCAAGCGCGCGATTCATCATAGATTAATGTAGTGATGGCCCTTCGCACTAGGGTTGCGCGCGTTACGTTGGCAGCATCGCGTGCGCCGTTGCGCGCCCTTCACTAATGCATTACTTATGCATGTGCGCCGCCCTCGGCCCCGCTATTTTTATTTCGGCTTCGGATTTGGGCGATGCACCGATGAGTCCACGCGCTGCCAACCCGATCGATATCCGCACGGCCGCGCTTGCCCCGCCATTGTGGCAGAATTGGGAGGAAACCTAGAGGTTATGAAAAACTAGTGATGCTTATTCCCAAATCTTCTTCTATATCGGTCAATAAGACATTATTTAAATATTTTAGCAGGTTTTCTTATATATCTCGTCACAAAAAAGGAAATTAATTATTTCCTATTATTATTTGCTTTGATTATTAATATTTGTACGCTTCTCATAGAGTAAGTAACATGTGATATATTTAAATTTATGACATTACATCTGTTTACACTGTTAACCATGTTTTCTACAAATAAATATATATTAAAATTTTGAACGTGTTACTTGTCAAATATAAATTAAACATATTAAGTACAGCTATCAATATCATGGGTAATAAATTTTATGTGGAAAATATCATGTGTATCATTGTATCTATTCTAATAATAAAACTTTAAAGAAAAAAACATAAAAAATATTTGTTAAAGCATCACCCAAAAACGGATGGATGGATTTGAATCAAATTTGATATACTGATAGTTCGTTAGATAGTAGATCTGGATTGACACATAATATGTAGCTTTTTAAAGAATTCGAAAAATTACGGGGGTCAATCGGGATATTATAACAAAACTTGCTTCTATCAAAAATAGAGAACCTAATTACATGTTCTTTGTTGGTCATGGTCTTGCTGTTAAATGGATGACATTTTTTTCCAACGCAAGTGAAAGTATACCGATCGATATCGCAGCGCATACATACAAATGTATGTACTGGAAAGAAGCCATAATGGGCACTTTAGCCGCGACCCACCAGCCCACGTGACCCTATCAGATTGTACAATCATTACTTTTGTGCCACCGGTGACGGGAAATATATAATTAACTTGATCACTGATCGTAGTTTGACCAATTAACTTTATAATAAAAACCTTGTACATTACCATCGATAGATAAAACACGTTTTTCTATCTACAAAATTTTTTTTCTTCTTTTGGAAAATTCCGATAGGACATTGCCCAAAGGCGGTACCAAAAATGGTCACGCAACGAGATCAAAATTATATACTAATCATCTTAATAATTTCTTACGACATTACACTTCATGGATTTGATTTTCAAACGGAGAACATTCTTTAAAGACACATTTTATCATAGAGATGTAGAACACAATAGAAACTATTTTCTATGAATCGATTTTTCAATTTTACTTATCTTCGAAACCCGGGTTATCTTTGCGAAAAGAACTTCTGAAGGTAACTAAATATAATAAGTCTAGGCTCCAAAAAATGTTTGAACTTGACACGGTATGGTACGGTATCCCATATAAAAATGGGCATTATCCCTTATTTATTAATCTTTTTTAACAAATCCTAATTTATAATATTGATCCTAAGTAGAAATCTTATAGTTAAATATTTTTATGATAGTAAAAAGATATCTTATTTTCCATATACCTGTTTTGTTAATATTTGTTAATCATTTCGTAGCATAATTTTTACATGCTACAAAATATTCTATTTATTTAATAATAAATTTGACTACAACACTGTTTGTGCGTCGATTTAAAAAAATAGCCCACCAGGATTTCCTTGAAAGTAAACACTGTCGAGTTCGGCCAACGGGAGTATGGTACGAAACATCATATCATTTCAATGCGTCGGACAGGCGTAAACAATGAAATCATTTATTATCAAGCCACCCGCCAAAAATACCTTACCTTACCGACAAGAAATATACAAGAAGTGTTGCACGACCCAAAAAATCACGTCGTATCCGTTAAAAAAGATGCGCACATCAATTTACGACAACGCTGCATTAATAACCAAGATGTTTTTGAACGCAATCCGACTGAATTATGGTGTTTTCCATTCCTTACAAGACACGTTTGCCGTGAAATGTTGCCATAAAATTTGTTCGTACAAATATACTTCAATATCATTAATGAAATCTGTAAATTGTATACCTTTATTATTTTAAACTTGAATATCACTAATAAAATCTGTAAATTATACGTCAATGTTGAAATGAATAATAAAAGTGTATACACTACACTAATGCTGTTTATAAATCTTTTTTAAAATAATTTACTAAATACTACAATACTTACTTAATATTTTCTTTTTTTTAATGTAAAGATAGTGTCATTTTTACGTCACCACGACAGAAAGTAGACACTATTATAGTGCTCTATGGTGGTTACCTCCCCTCCATGTTCGAGTGTAACGCGATCTCTTGTCGACTTCCGCATGAAGCCATAATCATTTTCAATATCACAGCATAGATGCGGCGGAAATTTAATTATGTACTGTAACCTTTGGTAGGGAATTACAACTGGATGGAACCTCCATTGGGTAATGTTATAATGCGCTCTATTTATCTTTACATTCAGTGCTTAATTTAATAAAGGTTTGCAACACCGCAACGATGCGGTGGCGGTGACATAATTTCACGGGGATTTTCAGGTGTATTAGTAAAATACAACAACGCAATGAGCATTCAATTTAACACGTTTAAACACGTTTATTTTCACAGATAATTTAAAAACTGACTTCAATCTCCTTAAAAGTGTACTTATGAAACATATCTTCTTCGTTATTTTTGTTTTAAAAACAGACTACTAATCCGATTTTTATGACAATTTTGTGGGATAATTTTGGAAGTTTTATCCTATCACATAAAACATGAATTTTTGAAATGAGTATATAAATGGCTGTGATATGTGCGAACATTACAAAAAATACACAAAAAACAGAGTACTGGACTGATTATTTTTTAAATTTTAGGGAACCATTTCGAAATAATACCCTATCAGATAAAAAAAAATTAAATTAATTTATATATGGCGGAGATACGCGTAAACACACATAAAATAATTTTTGTTATTTTAATTTAAAAACGAACCACCGAACCAATATTTTTTGAATTTTCTTTTAAAGCGGTTAATAACTGGCGGAGTTACGCGGGAATATACAAAAAACGGAAAGAATAGAATTTTTAAAGTCAAAACGACGCACTTTGAATATGCGAAAATTATTTTGGTTTGGGAATGGAATTACTACTGGAGACATTTTTATGTGTACTAATTAACACGGTATTAATTGAAAATTAGGGGTTTGTATACAAGAAGGAAGTTTACGTTTGACGAGCTTGATGATAAATAGCTATAGAATTGTCATGACTTATCAAGCAATGTCATACAAATTATAATCTTTACATACGTATATATAATGTAATATTTGAATTTTAATACAAGGTAAATACCCTCCGTATTTTCTCGGGATACTTTTCTTTCAAGGCGTCATTAGCGACGAACCCGCGGATTAAGTACCATCGGCGCTTAACCCGCGGATTATTTCTATATGGTACACGGCTAGACCGGAGTTAGGCACGTTGCTTTCTTCGTGTCTTAATTATTATTTATGTACAACAGCTGTCGGGCAGAGGCCGAGCGGTGCGGTGCGGCGAACGACTCCGGGCTATTTATAAAACAGACCCGCGTCTCGTTTTGTCTTCGGCGCGCTCTTTATTTTGTCTAAATATACGCAGTTTTGGGAACGTCGCCGCGGCCGCCTCCGCCGCGACAGCGACGCTGGCTCCTCGCCAAACCTTCGTGTTTCCTCGCCATCCTATACATCTCGGCCTATGAAGCGCATGCGTCTATTTATCTTGCACGCCGTCTTAGATAGGCCATTTAAAACGGGATCGCTCCACGACGCTTCAGATTTTCATATTAAAAATGTATGTCGGTTAAAAATATAACCTATTTTTTTCATTTCACAATTCACAAGCAGCCGTAATGCGTTCATATAAATGGGGCTAACGTAATTAATATATTAGTCGTCGAAAGATTTCTTTGACAGTTCTTGGCAATCTTCAGGAATGTCGGAGAAGAGCTAAGTTACGACCACGTGGTTCTCTCATGCCCTGGTCGCCGGGAAAACTAGGCCGTGATTGCACGAATTCTATTCCCGCACCAGTAAAATGCACGACACGACGTTACAATGTCTAGAAACAGAGCGAGTTTGTTTTTCCCCGTTCTTAATGATCAATTTTCGTTGTATTTCAGCTTCGGTCGCGCTATTACACATATCGTTAACGGATTAACGATTACATAGACGTTCGTCTTGAAATTTCCGCCAGTTGTGTATGCAATGAGACTATACGCGGAAAACGTTTTACGAGAATATGATACATTAACCTCTATATTATCTATGTATGTATGTATGAAGTTGTGAGGTGGTAGAGCATAACATCTTTTTACAATCTTTTGTTGTACTTTTACGGCCGCGCTCGCCCGAGGAAATACCACAAAATAATGTATGCATGACTTTAGGGGATGCTGGATGGCCATGTCTACCCTTCTCTTTTACCATTCCTTCTCCCTCCAAATCTTTAATACCAACCCATCATTTCCAATACACCTATTTTATCCAATTTCCCAGATTATAATGCACTCGTGACTCTCCATCAGGCGAACTGTCTGCTTTCCTGTTTGTCTGTCTTCCTTTCCATAAAAAAAATCAAGTTACAAAAAATAATCTTAAAGAAATTCTAGCTAGCGTAGTTCTTTCTACGAACGAATGAAACAATAAAAAGAACGAACGAACGAAATAAACAATAAAAAGTAGCCAAATTGCATATTATCTTACATTCCTTAAAGAAAACATTTGTTATACATGTTTACGATCCTGTCTCGCTCATTCCGCCCGCGTCTAAAATCGTATTTCCGTAGAATCCTTACAAGCGATGTTAAGCACCCCGAGTCGGCTTAGCAGTTCGACGACCCTGTGTCCAGAACTTATCCTGTAACTGTGCAAAAGGAGCTTTAATCACGTTAAACTAACTTTAGGTCGCTCTGAAAACCTATGCGTACTATACGAACGATTCTTGACTTTACTGTCTTACATGTAAAATATGTAACTAAAGGTTTAAATTGTGGTCGAATCAATCGCAGTTGCGTCCACAATCGATAGTGATGTAACTGGGTCACACAGACAAAAGGGCGGTCGCTTTCGGGTCGCCATACAATGTGTGGTGTAAAGAGGAAAAATTTAATGAATCCGATAAGCTTGTGGTGGACAGCCGACCTCGGCCGTCAAAGGCTACCATCGATCGGACGAACATCACGCGCATTTGCTGCACGCGATCAACCCTTTGCTTCTGACTTTCCGCTATCATTGAGAAAAATGGATTCAGTTTGATTGGTAACGATTTGGTGTATTTTGATGCATATCTCGTTGTTTGGAAGCAAACTAAATGTCAAAAGTTTACGCGCGAACATACAACTGCCACTACAATTGTAGCTACCAACTTGACGTTGGAAGCTACAATTATAAGTGCAGATGTAATAAGTGTCAGTTGCTCAACCGTAAAATAATCAATATTACCGTACAATTTTAAGCATATACTTCCTGTTTCACTCAACCTAGAAACTAAGCAGAATCATCAAGATACTCTTGGTGGAGACATTATATTTAAAAGAAGAAGAAGTGCAGTTGCATTATAAAAGATATTAAGTAATTTCATGTACAAATTGATTATTCAGCTTATGCTATTTGTATAGATTTGTGTATGAATTATACAATTATATCTTGCTTTAAGTTCTCTGGCTGCGTAGTGCTTACCTACAAAATAAACGGTATAGCAATAAAGCGATTCCGAGAGACGTGAAGCTGACGTTGAGGGCGGGTGATAAAACGGCATTTTATTGGTCAATTCCAAATGAGTTCTCGCGAACGGTTGGCTTGCCAATGCCTGCTTAATTGGCACTCGCGATGGCATGGCCGACGGTACATGGCCATATTGGCAATGCGACATTATCATAGGACGTGGACCGCGACACCATCCGGGCCACTCCGGATGCGATCTGTTGTAATCATCGGTGAAATTTCACATAACATAATGGACTGGGCGGTTCCAAATATGGAAGACGTCACGCTCTTCTAATCAGGGCCAATCATTTTTTTGCGTCGCAATTACGGTGTTTTCTATACATTTTGGGCGGATAATATTCAACTGATATATTTTTATTGTGCCAAATGTATCTACCTACATTCCGACCGATAGCATCATCACGAATGCCGCCCCGCTCGAAAACAAGAAATGATATCGTCATTATCGATGCCAATCGCAAATTCCTTTGAAATATCTTAATTTTTTACTGGATAACTGCTTACACTAAACTATCTCGTTGTCTTTAGACGTTCACCTCAGGGTTGGATATTAAGCGTACTTTAGCAGTGTAAGTTTGCGCGTTGCGCGTGTCAGCGTGAGCGTCTGAAAGCCATTTATAGCGGGCGTTTGTCGTCTTCTTGTCAAGAGGCATGTCCCTGGATGCCGGTGCCCGGGCGGGCGGAGCGACCGAAATAGACCGCCGCCTCGAGCGGCTTAACAATGCAATAAAAAGAAATTAACATTCTGACGTCGCGCGCTCTAAGTTGATTCTTGTGTCATTTGGATGTGGTCCAATCGCGCCGTGGTATTTCTCTTTTTTCCTCCAACATAGAACCGTGCCCACTTCCGTTAAGTGAGGGCAAAAATAGACGTTCTAGATGCGCACGTGCCGAGAGGTACATTTCTTTCGTGGAGCATCGTTCACATCCGTCGCTTGGGTATAATGTGACGTTTTTATTTGTTTTAGGTTTCGGCCTGGCTGCGGCGGCGGCAGCCGGCGTGAGGGCCGGCTACCCGACAGTCCTACAGTCTCCATACGGGTGAGTCCAAAGTCCAATCGGCCCCAACACTCATTTAATGTTAAATGGTACACTTCCGAATTTGTCAGCACAAGCGGCCCATGCCCTTACACATCTCACGAGACAAAAATCAGACTTTGATAACGCTATAGCTATTTTCCGACATCAAACACGCAAGCGGGGCCACAATTCGCCGACTAGCCTTTACTCTATTTGCCTATCGGACACATCATAACAACGTAGATTGACATCACACGACGCTAGCGCTTTAAGTTAGATCTGCAGCGACTTGCGTGTCAGCTGATGTGAGAGTTGCTGGTAAGTGACTAGGACAAGTTAGGGTGACCGAGTCTGATGTAAAGTCACGTGTGCTGAGCTGACTTTTGTCTCGGTAGATGAGGCGAGCGGAGTCCCGAACTGCCAGCGGCGCAGCGGCCGGCGGGCGTCACCTAATCTATATAAACAAACATTTTCACATAGGTATCTATGGCAAGCGTGAGCGTGAGAGTGGATTTTTTTCGTTTTGGGTGTGATTAGTCGATTGGGTTTTTAATGTTTACGTTTTATAAAGCTATAACGGAGCATGGGCGGCGCCGGGACGCGAGCTAGGCGCGACCGGCGCCGCCCACCGCCGTCACAAGTTCCCGACACTCGATGTTTTTCTTAATTATTTCATCTATGTTTTCCTATGCCGTGTTCGTGTAAGATTTTTTTGTTGATTTGAAATGATTTTTTTTTTGTTGTTGTTGGTGGTGGATTTCATTTAATACACTTACTTGAGTTTCGATTGTTTAACTAAATTGCCTCAACAGCTTACGGCGCGCATACGTTTGAAGCTTAATCGTTTCCGAATTCGAACTGTGAACAAAATTATTCTAGGCCAGAGAGGATATTCATTTCAAGATCTCTCACAACATTTAATCTGTTGTTATTTTTAAAAAGTTTGCGCGTCACAGCTACGCGGGGAGTTTAGTTATGCGAAGTTAATAAGCGACCCGAATAAAAAAATAGAGGAGTAGCTTTAAGTGTTTCCTCGATAAGAAATAGTCGTCGTGCTCCGATTTAGTGTTGTCAATACAAATTAAAGTGACAGTTCTGGGTGGTATTTCTTTAGCACATCTATAAATTACGTAAAATTTAGATAAATGAACAGCCTAATGCCACAGACACGCCCGCCGAACCACTTTCGTAATTATTTATCCAAACCTTTTTCCAATTGTAAAACAATCAAGCCGAAAGGTTCACTTGATTATTCGTTGAACGACTTTAATTCCGAAGTTTTATCGTATGTTTAGTGGCTGTTGGCATAGCGTTTTTTTTTCTTTCTTGTACGTGTTGTCAACGTTCCTCCAAGCATTACACGACCTCTAGGTGTGCATGTAAGTAACCGAGATTGTAAGTATTGACTACAACTAAAAGCTGGACCTTTAGACATCTAACAGTAATGAATAATTAATAGATGTGACATTAAATGAACTTTAGTTAATGATTGTCTGTACCTATGTAGATGTGGCAGCTTGTGTGATGTTGCGCCAGTTTTTTATAATGCTCTTTACGCGTGTTTTGTATGAAATTTCTTCAGATCTTCCTTATGATAACTGCGAGACACCTTTCCGTTGCGATGATAAAGTTTGGTGACACGTCCACGGCTTTTAGTTACGTATATCTTATGGTGGATATAATAGTAGGTATTGCACATGCTAATAGAATTAGCGGACCACAGGTGGGCGTAGTGAGAAGGCGTGGTTAGGAGGCAGGCGTGCTTGGCGCATGCGCTCTCCTCAAAGCCTGTACCAGCTAATCCGTTGAAGCGAATCTCGTTTGTCAATCTGTCCATCCCTTTTTGCCGCTATGCAGTTAAAAAAGACGGCGCCGATACAGTTTGGGGCCGCAGCTAGAGTGCTCTTGGAAGAAGCTGATGCGGCGCGCCCTCGAGCCCCCTTCAAACAACTTGACCGCCCGGCGTCTGCCTATGACACGAATTAAGCCAACTCGACAAATTTACCAATAACCATGATGTTTAGAGTTCAATTTTACGTTCAAAGCCTCAGAGTACGGCAAAACAAAGCTCTTATTCGTTGTGTTCTAAGTAAAATATAGCATAATAGTTTCTGTTACAAGTGTGTGTAGTGTGTCAAAATTGTTCATAGAAATAAATATAGGTCAAGCTGGAGGGACATTTGGCTCTCGCATTGGCTAATTTACAACTTTTACATTGTTTCTGTAATAAATACCTACACTTTCGAACAACCACAAATTTCAATGGAAACGTAATGATTTTTAATATTAACTTTTACAAACAGTCTCTTGTATATCCTTCGAAGAATCTCTTTTAGTACCTACCCACATTTCCTTGACATATTATAAAAATACGCATAGAGATACAGCAAGAGACGTTCTCTAAATTAGACCGTGGAACGCAACCAAAACTTCCTCTCCGGAATTCTAATAAACGTCCGCGTAATAAGTAAATCTACGGGATACGGATATTTCGGTCTTGGCGCGAATGTGCCGTGCACGCCGACATTTTTCACGACGGACGGGACGCACCGTTCCCTTTTTAAACTCCCACCAATGACGCACGGCAGTAGAGCGACAAAATACAGACTACACGTAATATTTTTTTCTTCGATGTCTACTAACATAATGATATAACGCTCGCGCCTTAACGGGGCTAGGTAGTGTGACAGAGTTAAATGGAGCAGACCTTTTTGGCGACCTTCCGCACGGTGTAGTTTGGTTTTTTAGCCCGTTGTGGGTGCGGGAGGCCGGCGAATATGGCTTCAATTTGGCTTAGTTTCAAGATGGGATTGCGGTTGTCTAAAGGTTGTTTTATTGGCAGGTTGTCCCCTGGGTACGTGTACGGAGCACCTGGGTATGCGGTAGGTGGGGTCGGTGCCGGGGTGGGCACCGGGGCCGGAGGGCTGGTGCAGTTGCCCCCCCTGCAACACGCAGCGGCTGTAGCGGCTGCCAACCATCTGTATGAATACCAGGCAGCCGCGGCTCAGGGCGCTGCGGCATACCAACAGCAATACGCCGCCGCAGGCTTCGACCCATACGCCACTGCAGCAGGTAATTTTTTTTTTCATTCTCTTTTTATAAAACCAGCCAGTTCTATTGGTGAACAATGCAGGCATAAACGAAAATACTTATTAAAAAGTAACTAATTTAATTCATAAACCTTTGTTGCAAATTATATCAAAATGCAATCGGTGCAACAATTTACAAGTTGTAATAACATGTAAAAAGGTGATAGTGTACATTCGGCTTCGAGTCGCCAAAAAATGTGTACATAACATTCAGATGTTGTCCTTCATTCTTATCGTAGTCTTACATCGTTAAATTTGTGTTGTGATCAATTGGAGTGTGTAAATAAAGTTGAGCAGAACTGACATGACAAAGGATTTTAATTTTAATCTGCCTAATTTTATTTTTGTCTGCACTGCAATGGTTCATCTGGCTCATTTCAGATTAAAAGGAAAATAATTGATAGCAAATAATTTTTACTGAATAAGTTTTGTGACCATTGCAATTTATCCAAATAAATTGGGTCTTCTTAATACGGATACGTGGCAAAGCTACTCAATTATTTACCGTTGCTCATATATATTAGTCAAAGATTCTGGCGCGGTTTCAATCGCTAGTCTAATGATCAGTCACCACTCGCCAATAGTTTATGTCGTAACTTCCAAACATTATTGGTCCTCAATACTCTGGGTTTTCTCATGGCGTTAGAGACACAGGTTAACGTATAATTTGAACGTTGTTACATGTGCAATATGTACAACTCATGGAATATAGTCTATTTGATAAGATTTCTATACTAATATTATAAAACTGAAAAGTTTGTTTGTTTGGTTGCTATACAATGTAACGTAGTGACCAATTAATTAAGGGTCGTCGTACCTCAGTGTCCACGCGCTCGCTTTTAATTATGTTTACTCGAGGCGAACCTGAGTGTGATCTCTGGTGCCGGCACCAATAACTTTGTTAATTTTCTAATTGCAATTTTAAGTGCTGATTTACCACGTGCTCTGCCGTGAAGGAAAACATCGTGAGGAAACCTGCATCTCTAAGAAATAATCTTTCTGAGATATGTGAAGTCCGCCAATCCGCAATTCGGCCGCGTGGTGGACTATGTCCTCTGTCTAGAGGAGGCCTTTGCTCAGCAGTGGGACAATTTGAAAAAAGGCTGCTATTTTACGTTATAACCTATTGGGGCAAAGCTTCAACGAAAAATGTCTAAAAAACGAGAAATAGATACGGGCAGCTGGTAGCCATTAGTATTCAAATATATATGTATAAACCTTTAAAAATGTCAATGACTCTCTTGTCCGATTGTTTTGATTTAATTTATTGTTTTTGAAATTATTGCAATTACTATAAGAAAAGAATCTTTCCCAGCGATTGTGAAGAATTGTTAATAATGAATAGAGTATATATAATGTCTTTCCGCATTCCAGCTGTAGATGTGTGTTAGAAATACCGATTACGATAGGCATAAAATCAATACAAATGTTTTTTTTTCTTAAAACTCCTAATAAGAAATATTTAATCTACTTGTGACACATATCAATGATTTGTTTTTATTGAAAAGACGGCACGAAAGCAAACGGATTAAATTATTCTGCCATCTGTACCCACTCACATCGAAAACGGTAGCGCATGTGTTATCAGCTTTGTATAATGATGATGATGACATCCTGTTGTCCCTCATCAGGGACGTAGGGCTCTCAGAAGAAGCATCCACTCCTTTCGATCTTGTGCCGTAGCTTCCAGCTCCTAACCAAGATTAGTTGTTGCGGCCTCTTTCTCAACTGACCGCTTCCAGATGTTGTGGGGGCGACAGTCTCCCTTTTCCAGCTTTGTATCGACGAGGTTTTTATGCTGAAAGAGTTACGAACAAAATTAAGACCAGGAAAGGAATAGAATGCAATTAAATAGACTGAAAGCTGATTTTTATTTTTTTTCTTCTTGTAGATATGAGGTATATATCTTGTAGATATAGGTATATATATATAGTTATATATAGATGTAGGATGTAGTTATGAGGTGATAATACCTCTCTAATCGTGCATCCTAACAAAAGCAGCAGCAACTATTTATAAGATATTGTACTGAACCCAGGTTTTTTTTCTGTTTAATTAAAATGTCTTATTTATTTTTTTCCAGCAGCCGCCGCGGCCGCTGCTAGCGGTGCTGGATACATGTCGC
Organism: Graphium colonna; assembly: GCA_025505425.1. Lineage (NCBI taxonomy): Eukaryota > Metazoa > Arthropoda > Insecta > Lepidoptera > Papilionidae > Graphium > Graphium colonna. The sequence goes on from JAOCPS010000012.1 coordinate 3,928,641, forward strand.
CCTACTACACCCTGCCGGGCGGCGGAGTGCAAGCGCCCCTTCTGCCGCCTCTTCCCTACCCGCCCCAACTCCAGGAGGCGCGGATGCAATGAAATTACGTCCAGCAAGCGCCGTGGCTACATTACAACTAAAATCGCTAGAAAATTCACATTATAAGATATATCGCATCAAACAAATGTGGCCGCGACAAGCTCTGGAATCCAGCCCACGTTATGCTTATCGTAAACAAGACAACTGTAGGTAATGAATCGCGTTTAACACGTGAATATTTTTATTATTACGATTTACTAGGACGGTAAAATATTTAGCGTATATGTTAAATTGAAAAGGAATGGTATGGAGAGGAATGTTACCGCAGCAAAACCAAATAAATGTAACGGAGCGACACGAACACTTTTTACGGTTAAAGTAACGTGTTAAAACCAAATATTAATAAATGACCAAAGCTATGAGCTTATACCAAAATAATGAAGACAATGTCTGGATACTTAAATCTTTAATGTTCGGAAAATGGTGATGGGATCGAAGAGATAGACAAACGTACTTATATCGTACTTATTTAGGTGGTACGTCGTAATCGAAGCTATTTTAGTAAATAAAGAATAAGCTATGTTAAACAAAGCTCTTGCCTCAATCTCACCTTCCTGTTATAACACATAGTTATACTAACATAGTAAATAATATATTATTGTAAATATGTCCTCCATTTTCGTATTACAATAAAGTATAAACGAAACCTTGAAAATTGAACAGCTGTTATATGACAATAAACGTTCAGAATCCTTACTTTTGCTCGCAATATTTTATTTCAGTACTAAATGTACTAGTGGAGATAAATTATAAATTCTCATTATTTCCATAGTGTTTTTAAGAGCATATTTGAATTAGAAATATTAGGAAAGCAATACATAGAACGAAACCTTGATATCTTCTTTTACTACCTTTGACAGAGAATTATTTTTTTACCATATAACTTTTGAGCTAGATTTGCTTTTTTCATTCTTTTATTGAAAAAATAATAATCTGTGTAAACTGCTACATCGACCATTAAAGGCCAAGCCATTTTATCTCTGGACATATATTAAGCTAAAATATATACAAAATAAACTCTTTAATACATATAGAATGTTTCTTCTTTAATCGAAGCAAATTAATATCAAAAACTTAAAGAAGTAATACCGATAAATGATATTAGGCATATGATTCCAGTTTTATCCTCGAGCAATTTGGTAAAATCAGAACTCCTATAAATGGTGAATTTATAGCTATGTCTATTCCGCTGCGTAATTGTAAGTTTTCTAAGTCGGTATTAATATGTCCATGTTGCTCAATAAGTCCTAAGGAAGGACTTTATTTAGCTTAAGGTAAGGTGGAGAGCAATAAAGGGCTTATTAATTTAATATTATTATTATTATAAATAAATGTACTTACTTCTATCGCTGTAAAACGTGTATTTTGTAATGAACGCCCTTCTTAACCTTAGTTTGTTCTCCAAAGCGGTATAGGGTACTTACTAGGTAGAATAATTCAATTACTAGTCCTTGTAATTTTAATGATAATGAATTTAGACTTCCGCCGGCCGTTCCTATACTGTAAATCGATTTGTTTATAGTCGCAATGACTCGCTAAATCTCAGTATATGCGAACATCCTTATTTTAAAACTCGATAACAAGATAGAGATGAGATTTTAGTGTTGCAGTATAAATATCATAAAGAATTGACCCGTCCGAGATCCTTTATAACTAAAATGAAGCCGATATTTACAAATAGAGGATTCGAACCGGGGACCCGTTGGCATCATAGTATACCGGTACTATCACGGACTAGGCCGGCTACGTAGTACAAGTTAAGGGCACGACCGAGTAGGGATCACTGAGCCGTAGGTCATAAGGCTAATATAAATGTAATTTTGCTGTTATTCGTAATTTATTTTGTTGATATTTGTAAATCTTCATGTTGATAACTATTTATTATGATGGAGGAGTAATAAAATTTGTTAAATATTTATCGGCCGAATCGATCCTCTTGCCGCGTCACCTCGCCGTCTAAGCTTTGATGTGATTCGGTCTAGTATTATATTGAAATATACACAGTAAACTTTATAATTTTAAGTAGGTTAAAATGTTTAATGCATACCAAATGGAACATTAAAACGTGTTAGCCATAGACGTGGCCATCTTGCCTTATATAACTACTTATTGTATAGTTTATATATAAAAGAATATATTAATATATTATAACACATATCATCAAGTCAGGTGTATAATAAATTCCAGTGTCATAGTGCACTGACCTGTCCATTATAGTGCATTTCATTCACAGTAATTAAGCACAACTATTTATGTATTATGTACTTATAAATGGGAATTCATAATAAATACGTTGTTATGATTAATTTAAAATTATACTATAATTGTACTTAATTTAGGATATTCTAAAATGGAAAATAATTTTTTAAGGTACAATCTTGGCGTTTTTATTTTACACCTATCAACCTGTTTCCTTTCTTTGAAAAAATTTATTACATTGAATTATTTGGTAATTTTGTGTTGATATAAATAGTTTATTTATCCACGATATCTAAAAAGTCTTCATATTGTAGTCTTAAATGTATATTATTTTATATAAATATTAAAATTTGCAATTTTTGAGCATTATGATTACCTGGGAGCAGATGTATGTACCTGATGCAGGGTTGGAAAAAACAAGTTTTTTTTTTAAAAATAACTTTTCGAACCCTGACCTGAGGATAGGCGAAGTGATTTCTAATATTATCCAAAGAAAATATATTTCGTAGCTACCATGATGCAAATTTCGTAATTAGAGAGCATTTTTGATCTCTATTGGGGACATAGATTGAGAAACTATCAGCTTTTATGAAATAAGGAAGATCTATTTGACGCGGGCGCTTCTGGCTCTATTATAGAACGTCTTTCTGGAAATGTTCCTATTGTGTCGTCCAACATGACAGACATTTACTAACTGCACAAGAGATATACCAAAGTTCTGATACAGCTGCAAAGAGATAAGCGGAGCAAGGTCCGGGAAGTACGATGGATGTCTTAGACATTCCAATAGAAGCTCTTCTAATTTGGTAACTGTCTGTTGTGCAGTGTGTGGTCTAACGTTGTCCTGAAGCAGCAGTCGCCTACGGTGATTAATCAGCCTCGGTTGTTTAGCAGCTAGCTTTTCCATCATGGTTTGCAATTGCTGACAATATGCTTCTGCTGTAATTGTCTGGCCAGATTTAAGGAAGTTGTAGTAAACAACACCGGCACTAGTCTACCAAAGGCTCAAAGTAACATATTTTGTGCCAATTTTCGGTTGGGCCAGGATTTGGCTGGTTTGCCAGGGTTGTCCTGAAGCAGCAGTGGCCTACGGTGATTAACCAGCCTCGGTTGTTTAGCAGCTAGCTTTTCCATCATGGCTTGCAATTGCTGACAATACGCTTTTGCCGTAATTGTCTGGTTAGATTTAAGGAAGCTGAAGTGAACAACACCGGCACTAGTCTACCAAAGGCTCAAAAGTAACATATTTTGTGTCAATTTTCGCTTGGGACAGGATTTGGCTGGTTTGCCAGGGTTCAACCATTGCGATGAGCGTTTCTGACTATTGTACAAGATCCACGTTTTATCACAGTTAAATATTCGATTTCAAATCCCTTCATTATTATGCCGGTCGACTAATATAACGCAGCAGTCTACGCGCGTTTGTCGATTGGCTCCACTCAATTTACGAGGGACCCACATGTCAAGCTTTTTCACCTTCCCAATTTGATTCAAGTTGATTACAACAGTTTTGTCACTAACACCGCAGCCTGCAGCTAACTCGGACGTAGATTGCGATGGATCCGCCACAATAGTCTTCAATTTTTCATTATTAACCTTGGACTTCGGCCGCTCACGGGGCTTGTTTTGCAGGTCGCAATTTTCAAAACGAAAACGTTGAAATCAAAAACGCACTGTGTTTTCTTTTGCGACACTAACTCATTAATCCTTTGAGCCGTTTCTGCAGCAGTAATGCCACGCCGCAACTCGTACTACGAGTATAACGAAAAACAAATGAGTATAAATTTGAAATTGGAATTCCTACAGAGGAGATATTTGAGATCAAAGTGACCAGTACGACAAAATGCCAATTTCATATGTAAGGACGTAATATTAATGTTCGTGATGAAGCTATCTCCAGCTCCGAAGGTGGATTCTGCTGAAGCGGGCGAAAAAGTCGGCAGTTACTCTTTTAAAATAATGTTTGTTTACAATTACCTCGTATGACGTACGTAAGTATCAACAGCATTAATCCCACGCATTTAAATCACCAAAATATACTGCGCTGGTATAATAAACCTTACGCAGAAGTGTATTTTTAACTTTGTGCTTAAAGTTGTCTAGTGGTAGGTTTGTAAATACTGTATATCGCCCGAATAGCTCTTTTTTGAATAATAAAGACCGTGTTTATTTCAGCTGCGCTGTTATTTCCAAAAAAATATCGTGGAATCCGGAGTATTAAGGAATTCATTATGTAAAATAAGATAATTTTTTTAACATTATATTTTGTTTATCAAAATTAGGTAGAGCAAATTAAATACATTTACTTGCATTTAATACTAGATTGCTATTTATAAATTAATGGAGTATATGTGACAGTGTACTATTTACTTCGTCATAAATTGTCTCGTTTCTATCAACTTTAAAAATTAAGTAAGTATCATCATCAAATAGTACAATATCAAACAACTGTTACGCGTTAAAAGGCAGACAATTAATATAAACTAGAAACAGGAATGGACCCAGAATAGAACTCTGTGTGACATCCATTTTTAATGGTTGTGCAGAAGAACTAATATTATTTATAAGTACTTTCTGAATCCTTTTACTGAGGATAAGAGGCAAGAAGGTCAAAAGGTATTTCACGAATCCCATAATGACGGAGCTTATATATTTATATATACATATATATT
>JAOCPS010000012.1:3948602-3962512 GCA_025505425.1 Graphium colonna
GAAGCAATTTACGTATTTATGTAGCTTTAACATTGAATAACATTTTTAGCATGTAACACACATTTCTCTGTATCGCCCAAATGTGGATCGGAGAAAATGCCATCAGGCATTAAGTACGTGCCTGTGTAGAATATTTGTGCAGAAGAAAAAATAAATAAATAAATATACTACTCGGTGATATACGTACATACAATTTCAATTTCATCAAATCGATTATCAATACATATATATCAGATATATGTATTGGGAGCAAACATTTTTCGCAACGATTATAACCTCGTCCAGTGTCATAAAAAGAACATGAAATAGAATAAAATAAATAAGGAATAGTTTCCCAGACCGAATAAAATATTTATATCACATTTGGTTCGAATTCCATTATAGCTCGTGAGAGGAAACAAAACGTCGCGTCCGTCGGTCTGTAAATGTTCAATTGCCTAAAACAGGGACTGTTTGAAATGAATCCAAACAGAAACGGAATCCGTGTCGAACGGAGGTGTCCGAGGGGCGAACATGAACACGCGTGTCAAATAACACGTCAAATATTAAACGTACGCGTCGCATTATCCCGTGGATTTGTACCAATAGGCAATGTTTACACTGGGAGCATACGGGAGCTATTGAAAAGGGACCGGAATATTTTTGAGAATTTCATACAACATTCACTCTTAGCTACTGCTGTTTACTCTGTAGCCTTCTACGAAACGGGACATCTGTCCCCTCCTGTGCATATTTGATTTAAAATAACTAATTTCACAGGAAACTGGCTGCAAACGTCTTAGAAGTGAAAGTTCGTGAAACAAATTTTTCACTTCTTTTGATGATACTGTTGAAGCGATTTTCAATGAAACAACATAAGACCAACCCGTAACTATATTCTTTCTAGAACATGGGAAGAAATCAGCAAACAAACATATCAACAAAAAATACATCGAATTAAGAACTTCCTTCACTTTTGAAGTTAATTAAAAAGTTCATTCATAGGTATATGTTGTTTACATTGTTGCCTTCTACGAAACGGGACATCTGTCCGCCTCTGTGCATACTTGATTTAAAAAAAATAGTGTACACTGACTTTTTGTCGCACCTACAAATTCACTGGCATAGGTGAAAATAAACGACACGTAACGTTGGCGTTTTCAAAAAAAATATTCACGAGCTTACAAAGAAACGTCCACCATCGTAAAATTATTCACGATATGTAAAAAGTGGACATACCTCTTGCATAGTCAATTCCAATTGCACAACTAAAAGATGCTTCGGATGCAATTCTTACAATTTTTTTTATTAAATGCCCATAAAATTCTATCACAAGAATGTCATTCGATTCAATTTGTGTAAAATAAATTCTAGATTGCAAAATAAATTGTAAGAATGCTGTAACATTTAATCGTTAGTGGAACGAAAAAACTTCTTCGTGCGTATCTCGTTATTCCTTACGACTGCAGCCATGCATTTCAAGTGACTGAACTATAATCCAATTATGACGATAGAATATTGAAATGCTAACGAATGTTTATTTAATAGCAAATTTATTTAACGTGAGCAGGACGCAAAAAACATAACGATTCGCTGGAAATGAAGATGTTATCTGCAATGTATTGCAAACATACAATAAAAGTATACATGGGAATATAACAAGGATATCTCCTGGAAATTTTAATTATAAATGCTCAAGTTTATGAGGATCTACAAGTTTTCTACTATATCCAATTGATTTTGGATGAACATAACATTTTAAATAGGTGGTAGACCATATCATCTTTTCACAGCGTTTGCTGCACTTCTACGGTCGCGCCCGGGGAAGTACCAACCACCGCCCTTTATAAAGTCGGTTTAAAATAAAGTATTAGTAATTGTCTTCTTTTCTATAAAAAAAACTGGTTTAGGAAAGTGTAGCGAGTAGTGACGTCACATTAACGTAATCATAATATATATTCATTACATAGTTAAGTTAATAAATATATTTCGTCTGCAAAGTATTTATCTTTAAAAATACACGCGATCGAAGTCGCAAGCAATGGTCACTTCCATTAAAGTATTCCTAAACACCTGTCAAAATTAATATTCCACAATTACCATTGTCAAAATTAATATACCACAGAATAACGAATAACGTAAAATTGTTACAAAAATGAAACGCCACAGTTAAATGCTCAACCTTCTCTAGTAAAAAGAGTTTTCAAGCTGCGACGTAAAATTTCATAAACGCCCCACCAGCTTCAGTGATTAAAACAATTTGCCACTGCAGACGAGCAAATACTGCAGGGAGAGAAATAAGAAAAAACATGAGCGGGTTAAATTTTCGAAAATGTTGCCGGCTGGAAAAGAGTCGAGGGTCCTCCAGGAGGGTCCTCCAGCCTGCCCTGGCACGCGTTTACTGAAACTGCAAACCATTGTTCTGCGTAATCTTCATAATTGCACAAACGCGTTACGCAGTGGAAATTCTAGAAACGCTCTATCCATGTTATGCAAAATATTAGTAAAGTTTTTTTTGTCACGCAATGGAACTTCTAGAAATGATTACCATAGAACATTGTAAATAAAAACAAAAGTTTTTTTATGCCATTCAGGCAAGAAGAAATTTCTATAGCATTTAAGACTAATGTGGATAAGTTTAAAAGTTCCATCGTAGTACTACATTTGCATTTTATGAGTCCAACTTCTAGTGTCATAACAATGAGAGAGCGTTTGTAACCTAAACGCACTCTCGTTATTTCCACCCGTTCGCGTAACAACCCTTTCATAGACGAATTTATTTTCACAGAAGACTACAAAAACCGACTTCAAACGCCTTCCAAGTGTACTTTCGAAAAATATCTACTCCATTGTTTTGGTTTAAAAGAAAAACTACTCAACCGATTTTCCTGAAAAATTTATGGGACCATTTAAGAAGAATACCCTATAAGATGAAGTAAGAATTTTCAAAATCGGTTCATAAATGGCCGATATATGCGTGAACGTACATAAAAAAAAAAACATAAACATTCGAATTGAGAACCTTCCTCCTTCTATGAAGTCTTGAACTTAGACCATATTGATATTTAAAAAAAATATTTAGATAAACTCCTTCTACTCATAGTTTACATGGGAGCACCCCAATAGTAACCTTATTCATACGAAAAGCAAAACAAACATCAGTTTAGGCGCAGTAGGCGAATGATTGGGACAATAAAAATCAAATTCATCAGCATGAAGTTTTTAGAACTCTTCATATTAAATACAGTACTCCAAGCCCTACCGTTTCACATCCCTCACCAAAAAGGGTAATCCAAAAACCGCACCAAACTCAACACACACACGGATCGGATCAGATAAACTCGATAGCAATCACGATCACAAGCGAAGCGGGTATCATAACTTGGCAGCATTACGGAGTAAAATTTCCACCAAGGCCCAGCGAGAATCGTAAAGTTCCAAACGTCGCCCGTAAAGCAAACAATGGGTGGAAAAAAACAAAAAAGGAGCGAAAAATAACAAAAAAAGGGGCAAATGCACGAGCCGAGTTAACGCCCGCGCCCTGAGGCGTTGGTGCTTCGTGAGGTTTTTTTTAATGCAAACTTTAATAACTGAACTGTTCATGAAGGAAATATGAACTCGGGATAAGCAGTCTTGAGATAGTCTTAAGCGCTCTATGGTAGAGTTTTTCAGTAAATCATAAATATATTCAAAGTTAATTACGTACGTTAAATAATAAATTCACCATAACCGTACATAACCTGCTTATAATTTGAAATTTAAAATATTAAGGTTTAGAGTTAACCTTTATACAGCTTAATTTAATGAACAGCCTAAACATCATTAGATTAAAAAAATAATTTACTAATTAATCATCTACTTACGAGACATCACGTATAAACTATAATAAGAATTTGTTGGTGTCGTTTATTGGGAAACGATTAGTGTACACGGCTACGAGACGTAACCGTGACGACACGCTAACCAACCGTTACATCGAAATTAACCGACCGAGAACTCCACTATTCGGTGGCAAATAAAAGCGTAGAGCCTCCGTGAGCGTCGAGAAATTAATTGATGATTTCGAAATCGGTTTCTTGAGGTTTGCTGACAAGTGATTAGCACCGCTCATGTACTTACAACGTTGCCATGGAGACGTAGGGTCTGTCGGTTCCGAGCACCAATAAATTTTCAGAGCGCTATTACATAAAAATTAATTTTGTACAATAGTACGAATATTTGGTTTGTTCTCTTGCTTTGTAAATATTTTTGTAGAAAATATTTTTTTTTAAAAAAAAATAGCCAGTTGCAGTCTAGTCAGCGACCTGTAAGTGTTTTTAGTTTAGAAAAGACAAACGTACAAAGGACTCAACAATTGTTAACTGTTATTAACCGAAACAGCGACTCTTTACACATAAGTTGCCAGAGAGATAAATAACTTCTTAGACCTTAAATAGGAAAAAGGAGAGGAAAGCTTAGAGAAGAAATCATCTCATTCAACTAGCAGAGCTCAAAGACGTACTTTTCCAGTTAGGTCGTGGTCCGGATACGATTCTAACCGGTATTGGCGCAACGACAGGAGCCACTGCATGTCTTAACATAAAGATAAATTAATCTTTATTCACTACGTTACGCGTCCAATAAAATTATTCAAACGATCGCACAAACACCTGCTTACGTTAATTCTAATGTGGGAACGTTTATTCACAATACGAATCGAATAACAAATGAAACAAATTGAAAATTTATTTATCAGCCATCGTCGCGTCGACATCTGTTTTGAATATAAAACACAAGGACCCCAATAAAAAGAACTACACGTTACCTAAGACCGGTAAAAAAAAACCACCCCGTATAAACTGCGCCTACACTGGAGATCTTAAATTTTGATCTAACGACCCCGAGCGAACCATTATTATTAATAACCGATGTCTAAATAAAACATACGAGCGGTGGGTAGAAGGACGAAAGTGGCTTTTTTTACTCCTTTTTACTCGTTTTGTTCTCGACGCGGAGTGAACATTTATTAAGGCGGGCGTACGGTGGATCTCGATAAAACAAACATGGCGGCCGTATAAACACCGCGTTTATCGTGGGAGGCTGTCACAACATGGCCGGTGGGTACCCGCAGCCATGGACTGACGGTGAAAGCGAAGACACCCCGTAACGACCCGATCTTATCACGTCAAAGCCCACGCATACCAGTAACTTACGACGGTATCGGATATCGTTTATGCGACGGTAATCGATTCTAATATCTCATTATCATAACTCTAACATTTACACAAAAACGATAGTTTGATATTCAAGATTATTTTCACACACACAATATAAATTTTAGAGGTGGAAGAGCATAACATATTTTTAAAGTTTTTGCTGCGCTTCTACGGCCGCGATCGTCTAGGGAGTGGTACTTCCCTGGCATGACTTTTGTGGATGCCGGATAGCGATGTCTTTTTTTTCCTACCATTTCTTTTCCTACTCCTTTTCCGCCCAAATCTTCAATCCCAACCTCATCCTATCTAATAAACAAATTCTATCCAATTTCCTAGGTTGACAACGCACGCGTGACTCTCTAGATGTAGCGTGTGTCAATGGGCGACGGGATCATGTGACCCGTCTGCTCGTTTGCCTTTGTTTCTATTTAAAAAACGTAGAAGTGTAGTGAAAGTATATTCTTTCAGATAAAAAACCCGAACATGCATATAAACATAGAAACATCCGAATTGGGAACCTACTATTTTGAAGTCGATTAAAACATGTCTTCAATATTCCTTCAACAAGGTCCAATCCAATTAAACTTCGTAAAAAAGCTATTCAAACATAACAAGCCCTTAATAGAGGAAGGGGCAGCGTTTACGGACAAAGCAAAACGAGCAAGCTATCTGGGGATACCATCAACATTTGGAACCACGGAACACGTTTCATAAACATGCTAAACTTAATCTGTAACTAGCTAACATTCCGTCCGTGGAACGCTTAACAAGATTAAAAATTTCATCAAAACGCGTATAAAATATTCAAATGTCACAATCTGTCGAGATCTACGACAGGTGCTCTGGAGGAGTCGGGTTATAAAGATAGCAGATATAGCAACAATGCCTCGTTATAACGAACCTTTCCGCGAAACGGTTATCGCGCCGACGAAATGGGCTGTTTGTAGAGTTAATTACGTTACCGTTATTGCTTAATTAGAATTATGAACTTGGGACGACCTGGCCAGTCGAGTTAGTCTTTAAACATAGTAGCACGATTCCTTTGCAGTCAGAGGTCATATGATCTAACAGGGACGTTAAACATCACTGCTGATCGGTAAACCCTATACAATACCTAAAATAACTCTTTGTCAAACTTTTGAACAAGTTTATTTTCACAGAAAATTACAAAAACCGACTTCAAAAGCCTTAAAAGTATACTTTCGAAACATCACCTCCATTATTTTGATTTAAAAAAATACTACTAATCCGATTTGTATAAAAATTTCGTAGGATCATTGCCCAAAGTGTTCCCTACCGGATAAAAAAATATTTTCAAATCAGTTCATAATTTATGGAGATATGGACGAACATTCTTAAATTTTGTTATTTTTATTTAAAAAAAAACTATTGAGCGGATTTTTTTTAAAAACATTTTATGGGGCGGTGCTACTTACGAAAAATGCTCATGAAATGAAAAAAATATTTTTTTTAAACTGGTTCCTAAATGACGAAGATAGGCGCAAAAATACATAAATTCAATTTTCTTATTTTGATTTTAAAGAAACCAACTAAACCGATTTTTCTGAAAATGTTATGGGACCATTCCGGAAGAAAACCTTATAAGATAAAAAAGAATTTTTAAAATTGGTACATAAATAGCGGAGATATGGGCGAACGTACATACTTTGTTGAAAACGGTTAATAAAATTAGCTTTTATTCTGATTCTTGATCAAAGTCGGTAAAAAATAAGTTGTGGTACTATAGAACGAAAAGCTTCTCAGAAATGATTGGACTAACTAGATGTTGATAATAATTTACAGCATACAATAAATCAGAAGGCGGTCGAATGGTAGCGACTTCGACCGAATTAGAGGCCCTTAAACAAACAACGGGCTAGTTTAAAAAAGCCTTCAAGCTATCCATGGAGGGTAGTAATTAAGTTGAGGTATTTTATTTCCAGTTGCCCTGGCCTCGAGATAATCGCCAAAAGGCACGACTGCCGCCTTTATAGAGTTTTGTTCCCTTTATCGCCCCTCCCCAGTCACGACATTGCATGGATTTGAATAAAAATAAAATTGCCACCGTACAGGATGCATGGTGAAAATAGTAAACCAAAACCTATGAATGCGATGTTGTATTAGATACAATTTAACTTGCAAACAATATTCTATTGAAAAACAAAATAATTGGACAAAAGTTGTAGAGTAATGTATTCTATAATAAATATTTACCACTATTTAATACAACCGAAACAATGTTTCTTTTATAATAATTATTCAACAAGGTTTTTATCATATAATTTTCAAAATATGTAATTTAAGACATTCAACGTCAAACCATAATAGAAAATGTACGAAAAGATACCTTAAAAATACCAAAAAAATTGTCGACAAATTATTTTTTTTGCAGAAATTTGACTATAAAAAGCCATTTGAAAAGGACAAGAATCTTTATTCCATCTCATTTAAAACCACTTTAAATATAATTTGCATTAAATGCACTCTCAGATATTTCGCTCTGCTACAAACGTGATCCAAACACATCCGAAAAGCTCACCCAGTCACGATCGTCGTGAGACCACGCACAACAGTAGCCCAAGCTCAATACTAACAACGTTATCAAGTTTTCTGTATCAATTTACCTTCGTATTCCTATATAGCAAAATCTAAATGTCAGTCATTTATAACTTATAGATTAACGAATGTCAAACAGCAACCACCTATATAAGACTGTTCATTAAAATTTGTCAAATAGTTATATGCAAACGATTTAAAATTCAATTCAAAATGTACCAAAACACTATTGACACCAGAATTTTTACGTATTAAACAGCTATTCGCAATTTGAATTGCTATGTTAAATAAACATTTGGTTAAATTATGTTATTTTAATGCTATTCGAAATTCAAATTAATTTCCATTTGTTTATTTTTATTCGGTAGCGTTTAAAAAGATTCCATATTCAAACCTGATATTATGATTAAGAACAAAAAGTTATTTTAAAAATAGAACGTCATTCGCTTATAAGCCGTAAAATAAATCAATCACACCTCACGAGGTAGGACAGTAAGTTGATGTACGCGCTGCACGCGTTGAAGTAACGACTTCTCCGTCGTTGCTGTTAAAAAAATAACGTAACGGTTTCGAACGAAATCCAATTAAAAACGGTTAAATAAACGCGGCGTCCCATTAACGCTATTGGCGCCCGGTCGAATGTTAACCGGGCCAGAAATAACGCCTAACCCGATCCGTCCCGGCGAGACATTCCGAACTGGCTAGGATAAATAAAATCTAAATGCGTAATGAGGGTGATAAACGCAAATAATTGTGGTTAAACCGGTAATAAATTAGTGCGATTGATTATTTTTGAACTGTTTCTTTTATCGAGAAAAAGTTTATTACTCATTTTCTCCACATTTTGGATACGTTTTGAGCTTTCTGTAATTTAACAATTATATAAAAGTTGTGAAATATATCTTTCATCTGAAGAAGACAGATCTGAAGTTTTTTTTTTATTTATTTTAAGTTGAGCGACGTCGTAAATGGTGGGCTTAATTTTAACTCACCGATCACCGGTTCAAGTTTCAAAAAATCATTTGTTATGAGAAGTAACCGGACAAGTCTTCCTTTTTGACAGCGGAGTTTAACTAGATTTTTAATTGGATGTTGGAATGAAGGCATAGTACATATTTGATGACCTTATTTATATAAGTAACAAACAAAGAGAAAATTTAATGACAGCAACACCACCAAATAATTAATTAAATATCTTTAAATTTGTAATTGATTGAAGGATCTTAAATATAAATACAGAAAAGAAACCTCCTACATTACCGAAGTTATTGTTCTAGGTAAGCATAATAACACAAACTATTTTGTTTATTAAAACAAGTTCATGGTTAATTTTAGCAAACCGTGGATGAATAAAATGATGTACCAAGCAAACATAATCATGCTATGTTATAAGAATTTAGGCGTTGTACACGCATGTAGAAAGTACGTTCGAATGTTCGAACCAAATGTACGGGACCACCTTTCAGCGGTAATAACGACTTCTGTTGGGAACACAAATATTGGTCCACGCGCACCTCAGAACGGATTCGATCAATATTTGTGCAGCACGTCTGCTTCCAAAAAGCGTATTTTCTCATTCAACAACTTCCACCGTTCGAAGGGTGTCGCTGTTTGTTCAAGCAGACTTCGGGCACAAATATCGAGTGCCCGCCACTTACTCGCAGTAAATGAATTATGAAATCGCTTTCAAGTGTATTTATAACTGGAGATATTAAAAGAAGTTAGAAATGTCCACTATATTCGACTATTGAATATAACTAATAAGCAGTGGTGACCTGTACTACGAGTTTATTTAAAACCTACTTATAACACATGATGTAAACTATTCTTTAAGTTGTGATGAGCCACTAAAAAAATTAAATAAAAATTTAATAATAAAACTCGATCCTTAAAATTAAAAACGACTATTTATGCTTCTGGTAATAAGGTGTCTAATGTTACTTGCATAGAATTTAATAACGCAAAGTATAATGAATACGATGGTAATCATTTAACATCGAATAAACTGCTCTGTTGTCAAACGCAAAATAACATATCAATGTTTAGTCTGCGGTTATAAAAAAAAACAAAAAATGTTTTCTCCGTAATCATAATAAATCGGGAGTGAAATAACAATAGGCAAGTCCTCCGGGACATCTATGACAAATTTGTGTGTATTGATTCTGATATGACAGTTCGTCCACTGTGATACATAAGACGAAAATCCCAAGAGTGTGACCTTTGTTTGAATTCAGAATTTAAATTTGGGGGCATGTGGTGCCGCGAGAGGTAGTTCGCGGCGGGAGGCCACGAACCCAAACGCCATGACTCGACCCATCTCCACTCCACGCTGCGCAACATACGAATTCACTTTTGAAACATGTATTCTCAGACCGTCGATCAATATACGTCAAGCGGATAGGATCTGTCAGTAGCAAAAAAACCATGATCGCCGCCAAACACCCGCTGAGCTATGGTGCCCTAGTACAAACATGACTTTGGCCATATTGTACGCAGGCTTAGCTGCAAGGGCATAAAGTCGTCTTAAATGCCAAATTCCCCCCGCCGCGCAACTACCACGGTGGTCCGTGAATAGATAACAGGGAAACGTTTAAATATTTACGTCGAGTGACATGTTAATTCCCGCAAGTTAAAACTAAAGTGTAACAAAAAAGAACGCTTGTAATGTTTTAACCAATAAAGAATAAAAGTTATATTTTGCTAGATGCACAATGTCGCATTGGGGCCAATATGAATTCTCGGAGAAAACCCCATTCGATTTTTGAATTTCGAACGCAATAAGCGATTGCATTAGCAGTAAACTTCATAGGAACTCATAAATCTCGGGACACTATGCGTCGCTATCGACAATAAACCGTAAGCAGGCATTCGTCAATCCGAAGCCGACTGTGGCCAATAAAACGTTATTATTTAGGAGCTCATAACTGGGGAGATTTAGTAGTCGTAAAATATGTGCGGTTGACCGCATCCCCTCTCGTGAATAAGATTTCTTTGTCCGAAGCGTTTCTAGTCCAGCTCAAAGTGGTGGTACTGGCCCTCCATTTGGATACGTCGAGTGGCAGCTATATCCGGTGCGAGCGAATTTAACACCGAAATAAGCTTGTTTATTCAGGGGTGCAGTGAACCATTAAACGCGAGTCGTAACTGGGCGGCTCGAGTTAAATTCTTCAATACTATCATAATGCTCGGATTTGATTGCTTTCTTACGAAGCTATTAAATCCAGCTCGGCTCGGCTCCGATGCTTTACTGCGACCCGCGATTACCGGCCGTGACGCCGTTAAATTATCCACAGCCATACCCAATAACTATTCGCCACTTAACGTTCTGAACTGAGCCTCAATGGAGCTGCGATTCATAACGTCAAAAATGGCAATGTTTATATTTGAGCAGCTTAACAGAGCAAAAAAGAGTGTCTATGGCCGCATGTCATTGATTAATTTGCTTCGCTATTAGAGCGCCCGCGGGCATGGGACCGGAACGCTTCGAAGGACGCCGCTTTGGGATTCGGTCGTTATTTATGACGATTGCCATTCTTTAAAGGACTGTATGATTTACAACCGACGGCACAATGCCGTCGCTTTATTATGACGTGCCGGCCCGTGCATTGTGCCACTATATTTTATTTCGTTATTGTGCGCTATGTTTGTTTATTTTTTGGTCCTTCTCACTAAATACTTTATTGTCGCGAGCCTCGGGCACAATTGACTCCGGTCGTATTTCACGCTCCTTAATTGTTACAATGGATGGATTTTGAAATTGTTTTGCCAACGTGACGTGTACGCTTTCGAGGAAATTAAAGGCCTTCGTTTGACGCTTTTGTATGCATATTTCAAGTGTTTACTGCTTAGTGAAATGTGCGTGTAATTGTACGATCAAACAATTTAGATATGAGAAAGCTTTGATAGGGAAGAGTGGGTTAGATTATCGGGTCGCTAACGAGGAGAAGAATGGTGTTACGGGCCGGCGGTTGTAGGCCGTGTTTAGAGCTGATTAACCCTGCTGGCCGTCTAAGTGGAAGTGCACACTGTGTGGGCAGAAGGAGTTGGAGCTATCGTATGGTCACGCGGCAGCGTATTTGCGTAGGGGGCGCTGGGGGGCGCGTGTGTGGTCTGCCTACGTATGGCCCATGTTAAACAGTGGCCATGTTTTATATTCGACACCCACGCGCGCTCACCGATTTTGGACTTTAGTCGTTGGTATTTTAAAGGCGTTAATGTCAGACTCCTTCAACGTAGCATCAGTGCATGCGTGTAATAATGAAAATTATTACTTTATAGAGACTTTGAATGTTAATAAATAGTAAACATGACGTTTGGTAAAATAAATAGTCTATGAATATCCTACCTAATATAAATCAAAATACCACTTGGTATTTTGAATTGCACCTCACTTGAGCGATTGTAAGCATACATTTTATAAACACGCGATTGAAACACAACGTTGAATTCTCAATGTGCAGTACAATTAAGATAAACGAAGAGGGCGCATTAAATAACACGCACTATGAATGGACGGGTTGATTCGTTTAATAGCAGAACCGCAAGAGGAATAAGATTTATTTGCGTTGGACGCGTGTCGCGGTTCCCATCCGCCTATTCAATTAAGGCACTAAGCAAAATACGGGGTCCCTAATGCGAGTCCTGGCTATATAAACAGGAATCAATGCGTCGCGTGGCGAGCGACAGGAGTTCTTATAACGAGGTTTTGTGCCTGGTATTTGGCGGTGGGATTACTATTGGGGTGTTAGCGTGGGACATTGATGGCACTTTAATGTCCCCATAGGTCTATATATTTGCAGTTTTTTTATTTGAACCCACAGGCAGTTAAGTCATTGAAGCATTCTTCATAAATAAATAATAATATCGAAATATTGTCAATTGTTACCAGCAAATCTTTTGTCAGGTTGCATGATTTCACCCAAGAATTGGTGTTTTTATAGCGTCGTTGTCACAGTTATCAGGTATGAAAACAAGGACAAGAAGATACATTCAACATTTCTTTAAGGAAGACAAACACTCAGACGGCTCACTTGATGATAAGCGATCTCCCCAAAGTTATGCATACTTTATTTTATGCAGACTTTATTAAAATCATCGGTTCAACTATTTGTGAATCAGGATATTTATACCATTTGCTTATCAGTGCAGTAATAAAAAAGGGTAGTAGAATGAAAGGTAGTACCTCGTTTACCAGATGCTGTAAGTAAGCTGTAGTTGGAACACTTTGCTACAATCACGTGATGGACCGTCGTGATTGGTGCGAGACTAAACTCGTGTCATTAGCGGGCGCGCATTAGCAGTCCGAACGGGGTGCTATTTCGGTTGGGACGCATTTCGACGCATCATCTATCATAGCCGACTGTTTCTAAACTGGGCGCTTGACGGATGCTGACGTCAGCTGCGGGGGTCCGACTGGCCGCCCTCTGAACCCCGTTCTCTAAGGTCAGAACGATTAACATGCGATTGATCAATGTCTGCGAAATATGTTTAGACGTTTTTGTGGGTTCATGTGGGTTAGAATAAGTGAAGGCAATTTTCGAAACAGTCAGTGTGTATCGCAGAGAATGCCGAGCTGTTAACATTCTGCTAAGATATATTTATTTTCGTTGAACATATATAATTATATAATCGATGTTAAACATATGAGCCAGATGCAGACACATGTATTTTTTTATATAAAGGAAGAAAAACGAGCAGACGGTTCACTTGATAGTAAGCGATCCCATCGCCCATAGATACTCGAAACACCTGAAGAGTCGCGAGTGCGTTGTCATCCTGGGAAATTTGATAGAATAGGTTTATTGGATGACATGGGTCGGGATTAAGGATTTGGAGGGAAAAGGAATGGGAAAAGAGAAGGGTAGACAGGGCCATCCGGCAGCCCCAAGTCATGCATAGTTCATTTTATGACAACTTTATAAAGGTCGGCGGTACCACCCCGGGCGAGCAAGGCCGTAGAAATGCAGCAAAAGCTGTGAAAAGATGTTGTGCACTCCTCTAATTATAATAAATTATAAATAGGAATTCCTTTTTAAGTTTGTATTGCATGATAAGTAAGATTTTTAATAAATTAAACAACTTTACGGATTTCATCGCGGTTTATTTTTTAAATTTTATCACCCGACGTTTCGAACCCTTTAGAGCGTTCATGGTCACGGGTAGGACTGAGGTGTTTGATGT